>JAVTVY010006163.1:0-38865 GCA_036873755.1 Hanleya hanleyi | reverse complement strand
CCGAAGACACCGAAGAAGAGATTCCATTGACAGATTTCATTTCAGGAAGCGAGAGTGGAACAACAATCCAAGAAGCCGGAGAAGAATCAGTTCCAAACAATACCGTGTCTTTGAGACAAATGTTCCTGTCTTTATATTTCCACTTGTTGTTTTGGCCTTCTGTACTTTTTTACGCCAGTGAATTTGCAATTATGAATAATATAACCACTCTAGCGAAGACCTTAAACTTAGATCAACCACTTTACGTGGTTTATGTGTTAGCAGCAGTATTAGTTTCTATTAGGGTTTCGATTGGCGTCATATATGACAGATTTCGTTCAACAGGTTTTGGATTTTGCCTTCTTTTTGTCTGTTATGCGACTTTCATCATTGCTATGGTAATGGCGATTACAATTGAGGACAGCAATATAGTGTACCTTGTATCTATACTATGTGGTATCGGCATGGCTGTTGGAAATATGTTACCATCGGTGATGCTCGCAAATGAATTTGGTATCCAGTACTTAGGCATTATATCAGGGCTTCTTTTCTCGGCAATGTCAATGATAAACATAATATTACAAATCGCAATTGGCGTTGTGTATGACGAGGCTAAATTCCGACAGAATTCGGCTGATATGTTTTGTCACGGTAATATCTGTTTTCTCTGGATTTGGGTATTGTTTCTATTCATGACCACAGTTGTTACTATCTGTGAAATTGTCAACTTATTTTATAAGCTGCATTTCAGGAAAGCGTAATAAGGATAATACAGATAAATTTAAAAGTGTTAATTTTCTATAATATTGTGACAACCAAGGCCAGACATTCTTTTCTGACCTTTTGAAATTCGCTCAGCGCTTTTCTGTCACAAATGAGTAGACACTGCTAGTAGCAATTGGACAACAGAGAGAATATATCTTTTCCTCAAACTGCAAGTAAAATTTCTTATAAAAAATATTGAATAATATTGTTGTATAAAATTTTCCCGAATTTTTTTTTGAAAGTGAACAATTGTGCTAATTTGGTTTACCACCAAATTGTTTTATTGCTCACTCGCCCTGAGCAGTGCTATTTCGGCTTGGGGTGAAATTGGATTAGCTTGAAAGATCGCTTGCTTCAAGTTAATTAAAACTTAAGTAGCCTTTTGTTTCATTGACCGTGAGGTCACCTTACAATCGGCAGTTTTTTAAGCTAGGGTCGGTCAAGTATGAATCACTTTATTTATTTATTTGCTTTCTTTTTTCTTGTCTTTCTTGTCTTTTTTGTTTTGTTTTTCTTTTTTTTTAACCCTATCTGGCCTGGGCTTTTTGGGACCTGTTGTGGCCTGGGGGCGATATGGCCCCCTAATTATTTTTCTTACCCCCATGAGCTAGGGGGCTGAAACTTGCCACACTAAAATCCAAGATGGCCGCTTTGATGACGTCGCGGTGACGTCATTTTCAAAAACGGCATTTTGGGTCGATTTCTCAATCACATTTTCCATTTTTTTTATTTATGCAATGTCTCCGCATATACTGGATGATAAATTAGTAAATATTAATGTGATGTGAAATAAAATAGTGTTTTCCCAATTTTCATCGAGGAAATGCAGAAATTTTGAAGAAATATGACAAAGACATCACTTTTCTGGGACCCCTCGTGGCCGCCATCTTGAATTTTCTCATGATCCTCTGTTCGGGGGGGTTATGCAAATAGGCTCAAAATGACCCCAATATGATACACTATAAAGTCACGAAGTTTCAGCTCTCCATTTTTTTCCGTTCCGGATATAGCGCAGAAAGTTTGGTAGGGGGGCCATTTCGACCCTCCCAGACCAGGTAGGGTTAATTTATTTTCTTTTCTTTTTTATTATTTTTTTTCTGAATACCTACTTCATGATAGTATCTATATATATGTTTATTTTCTTACAAGTAAACTCAATGCATGTCCTGGTGCGAATCATTCTTAACGAATGGAATGCGCCATCAACTTATAAACTGAACTGAACTATGAATCACTTTTGAGTCTTTGCTACGGTTGTAATTGTACCTTGTTAGCGCTCAAATTTGTTTTATGTTTCACTTTCAAAAAGTGATTTGTTCAAGCTGTCTTTGAATTCTTAATTGTGAGCCAGGTACTCCCAGTAGCATTTTTATCGCCCGGGTCTTTTTGATGACACTTTTGATAAGACGTCAGTGTTTGTTTTGAATTCATTTTATTAGTATTAAAGTGATCAAATTTCAGGCCGATTGCTGGACTTTTAATCGGTAAATCATGTCTTTGGGCCGGGATGGGAATAAATTGACTATATTGCTATTCACAAAGGAAAACCGATAAAGCTGGAGTCGGTACCGCTCCCCGAGAAAAAATAAGTGGGGGGGGGGGGGGCGGGCTACTCGCCGAGGAAGAAGAGAGCGCAGCCTGCGAATGGGTGCAGGTCATTTCATCCCCAAACCAACTCGTTCCCAACTTGAGTCAATTCGTCCCCAACTTTGAGTCAATTCGTCCGCAACCTTGAGTCAACTCGTCCCCCCCAAAATCAAATTTTACCGACAAATTTAACATTTCCTATGAACTTTACATATGTGCTATGTCCTGTTATTGAATACTGAGTGAAGTTTCACGGCTGCTTCCCATACGGATTTCGCGGCCCATCAACTCTATGATTTATTTAAATTGCACTATACATTTCTGAGTTCATTCAAGATCTTTGTAAGCGCTATATTTTAGAAAAAAATAAATAACAAAGAGCGTTGAATAATTTTATTACTTGCAATTTATTTTTGCTTTATCTTTATTGAATCTCTTTCTGTTATATTTTTGGAACGTCTGGACATGTCCTACAAAAGATTGACTTAATCTTATAATCCATCCACTCATCAACACCACCAAAGGACACATTTCAATAGGCAGAATAACGAATTAAGCTTCTCTGCTGCTCCGAAACGACAAAACCGAGGAGGCTGAAACTTGGTGACTTTTAAGCTTATCTTATTGGGGTCATTTTGAGCCTATTTTCATATACCCCCCGGCAGAGGATCATGGGTAAATTCAAAATGGCGGACATGTGTTTTTCAATCTTTTCACTTCATTTCCTCACATTTTCCTTGCCTAAAAGGCCTTGAAAGTATTCTATTTATGCAAAACTAATTATTCTATATTTTTATCGAGAGAAAACTCGGAAAAATGAAAATTTCGAAAAATCGACCCCAAAAAGGCCGACAAATGGCTTCCGAGAAGATGACGTCACTGTGACGTCATCATGGCGGCCATGTTGGATTTTTTTTACATTCCCGGTAGAGCTTGAACCCAAGATACGGTGTGGTAAGTTTCAGCGCTCTAGCCTTAGTGGTAGAGAAAATATATAGGGGGGACACTTCCCCCCCCACCCAGGCTGCGATACACCCCAGGTCACAGGTAGGGTTAAGAGGATTGTTAATCCATTGCCAATCCATTGTTTTACTGAGTAGTCATTGACACTTCGTTGATCGAGTGGATTGTAACCATTCTCACCGACTACTGACATTTTCTTTCAAGGTGGTATATTTGGTTTAAATAGTTTATTTGACGGCAGGAGCGCAATAAGCCGAACTTATTAGTGCGTCTCCCAGTAAATGTACAGGAAATACATAGTGACAAATGCATAATATAGACTTATAAATATACGGAAGTCAAAGGGAATAAGATAAATGAATGAACAAAATACAGTTCAAAAGAAATATAAACTCAAGTATCAAAAGAGTCAGAAAGCGCGGGGTGTCAGAAAAAGTAATCTCGAGTAATCACAAAAGAGTAATCGATAGTCACGAATAAATTGCCAGTTATAATGGTCATTTAATGATTAATTTGCGAAAAAAGCGATGCAATACCAGGATTTAGAAAGTTTAGATTCAGTTACAAATTTACCTAGTGCCTTTTGTATTTGTATATTAGCGTTAATATCTTTATTGGTGGTATTTGTGTCCCAGTTAGTCCTTTCCTCTGACCTGGTAGCACTTTGTTCATTTCAGGCCGGTGTCGATTTCCCTGCCAGAACTCTTTACCTCGTGCGAGTAATGGTAAGCTCTGTCATATAAATACGCATGCCAGTTATGTTACCGCAATAATAAGATTGCATGCTATTTAAGTTATCGCACTAATATGATCGTGTGGCATTGGTATTCCTTACAAGACTGATGTTCAGCGTATCTAGATAGAAAACCACTTTCTTTTATGTAAAACATGCCGAAATAAATTCAAATATAAACTGCAGGTTATATACCAAAAAATTAATGCATCTAGTATTTATTTATTTCAAATGTCAACAGGCATACACCCAATAAAAGACCAGCATAAATACTATGTACAGACAATACACCAACACACATAAAAACTAGTTAAATAACACAGTGAGTATACGAAGTTTAAAGACACAATAGATATATCATGGTAAATATCAGGAAAAACATTAGAAATATGAATAATTGTAGATCGTAAAAAGCAGGAATTGCAAGCGTCTGGTCCGTCATTCATAATTCAGCCGTCGTCCATTAGAGAATATCCGCGTCCATAATCCAAAGACCTATTCCATATTCCATATAACAGTATTAGCACCAAATTCAAAAAGACAATCATAGTATACATAAATATAGGCTTGTTTCCTGCAAGAGAGAAGCGGTCAACAGTTTTCAATGATGCCGGCAAGACATCATGATGTTCCAAAAATATCAAATCCGTATCGCTGATCAGTATTCTTAATCCATAATATTCGGTGTAAAGTCGTCATCTAAAGAATGATGTATCTCAGTCTCGCTTTGATTGTGACTGTTCATATGAGTACCATGAAGATCTTGAAGTACATGGGTTCATACGGCCCCTAGCCCCGGGTTAAACAGAATTAGACACAAGTTACGCAACGTAACGCCATAGATCTTCCACGCTACGCTCGTATTTTGCTATCAGCATGCGATAATCGCCAAATTTGAGAAACTTTGAGTGGAGGCGCTTGGTGGTGTAACCCTGTTTTATAAGTTTCTGCAACAATGTTTTGTGACGTTGATTAAAATCGTCACATTTAGCACAGGATCTAGCAAATGCTACTAGGCGTGATACGTATACGCCATATGCAGGTCCCACTGGAATATTATTGTCCAGAAAGGGATAGTTTACGATGTCGAAATTGTAATCATCTCTTTTGTCATACAGTCGACGAGAAAAAATAAGCGAAAAAATAAGCACGTGAATAATTGAATATCCATATTACTGGGACGTACTAGTTCCCATTAAGTTAGATTAAAACCCGAGATTTAAAACTTTGCTTAGAGCTAAAAACATCAGAATTTGTATCGTTTAAAAATCCATTGCAAGATACTAAGGTTCTTGGTAAGAAAGAATGCTTGCGACCTGTGGGGTAAGAATAGTTGTGTATGCCGCAGTTGTCATGATGTGTGTGCCGCAGTTGTCGTGATGTGTGTGCCGCAGTTGTCGTGATGTGTGTGCCGCAGTTGTCATGATGTGTGTGCCGCAGTTGTCGTGATGTGTGTGCCGCAGTTGTCATGATGTGTGTGCCGCAGTTGTCATGATGTGTGTGCCGCAGTTGTCGTGATGTGTGTGCCGCAGTTGTCATGATGTGTGTGCCGCAGTTGTCATGATGTGTGTGCCGCAGTTGTCATGATGTGTGTGCCGCAGTTGTCGTGATGTGTGTGCCGCAGTTGTCATGATGTGTGTGCCGCAGTTGTCGTGATGTGTGTGCCGCAGTTGTCATGATGTGTGTGCCGCAGTTGTCATGATGTGTGTGCCGCAGTTGTCATGATGTGTGTGCCGCAGTTGTCGTGATGTGTGTGCCGCAGTTGTCATGATGTGTGTGCCGCAGTTGTCATGATGTGTGTGCCGCAGTTGTCGTGATGTGTGTGCCGCAGTTGTCGTGATGTGTGTGCCGCAGTTGTCGTGATGGCAAAGAACAATTGACTTGTGATAGAATATAAGAACAGTTAAAACGATCGTTTAAGACGGAATGTAAAAAAGACAAATCTAAAAACTCCCTCCTCTTCTCTAGCGTTTGTAAGTTAAAATGGTTGCATGCCCCAACATATCTCAACTAATAATAATTAACCCCAAATTTAAAACACATATATCTAATGTAACTCTTTTGTACTCTTTCAATGTGTAAAATGAGATCCTGGGTGTGAGGTGACCATACAAAAGATGCATACTCTACTCTAGAAAGTACAAGTGAAATATATAATGATTTAAAAGATTTTGGCGAGGTCTTTTGATTATACCTAACATCCTAAAAGCCTTAGAACAAATATTTTCCACATGCGGTTTAAAATTCATGTTCGATGTCAATCATTAGTATATGTATCTAATACAAGGTACATGGTGATATATATGCTACGTGCACTCACTCATTGTGTCAAATGATGATTATGAGCTGTTACATGTTTATGTGTTGAAACGTGACCGTCAGGATATGTTCATTTCAATCTCGTGTCTACTTCCCTCAAGGACCGACACTTAACTTAACGTCGTGTTACACGAACTACATGCCTGATCTGTTCAACATGTATATTAACATAGGTATGCTAATTTTTATGCAACTTTTTGTTCATCACATGTTACTGCTATCTATACTTTGTTTATTTCGTATGCTAATTTCCGTTATATAATTGTCACCTCCTTTATTTCATGACTACTTTATAGGCTTTCTTTCTTCCATAAATATTTGTGACGCGTTCTATTTGATATATTTAATTATTTATTTATTCTTTACAATACCAGTCCACAATAACTTGTTTTCTGTTCTCTGTCAGGTACTGCCCTTACAATATATGTAGCGTGTTATTAATTTTATTTTAATATAATTTCATATACACCACAACTGTCAACATTGAGTTTTACGTGTTTGTTCTACATCTACACTGTTATATGTAAAATCTGTACTGTTGCTATATTATGTTTTTTTCAAATAAATTTATTCAAAAGCTTAACATAGGTATTGCCTTGTCATTTGGCAGGATTAACTAATATAAAGGGAATGCATGTAACGAGCTGCCAAACTCCCCTGTTAATTTGCCTGATAATTTGCATGTGTTAACCTGAATGTTCAATTGTATATGCTCCAATTCTTTCTTTGGTATAGACACTTCCGTTCGAGTTAAAGTGACGGGTTCATTGATTGATTGCAATTGTAGTTTAAGGGCCGCTTCTCATACGAAATTCGCGGCCCATCAACTCCACGGTTTATTTAAATTTCACGGTACATTTCTTAGTTCATTTAAGATCTTTTCCAGCGCTAAATATTAAAATAAATAATTAAATAATAAATAACAATGAGAGAGCAGAGGGAGATATCAATAGAAGTAAAGAAGAATCGTTGTGTACAAGTTGGTGAATCTGTTATTGGTTAGGTTATACTGATAAATATGTGCTCATTATAATCGTGGATGATTCCTTTATCTTGGTACCCCTTCGTACGGACAAAGCCGTCCAGAAAAACACTGGGAGAACCATGGGCGTCTTGGGGATTTTTGGAGACGACTTCCCTAACGACGCCCTAGGGAACAGGCTGGGTTCTTCCAGAAATCTGTGCTTGTAACAATGCTTGGAGTGTGTATCGGTGTATAGGACGGCAGGTCTACGGCCTATATTGCGTGAAAGACAAAGGGCCATATTCTGTGTTGAAGCGTCAGTTCAGTGACATCTATGGGGTAGCGTGTCTGGTGTGGTATAGGGTTGAGTATTCTGATTCTGGACGTTCTTGTTGTGCGGTGTTGTCACTCAATGCGCTGTTTATATTATTGTAATCGTCACCCGTCTGCTGTTTCAGGTCTTGTCTAGTCCGTCTGTGGTTTTCGGTGTGCCGTGCCTGTATCATTTGAAATAGTAGAGTTTGTAGAGTTTCGTGTTCTCTATTGTTTTTTTAATGCAGTACTTTGATATATCTTCCTCCCACAACAGGCACCCTCCTGACCGTCAGTCACATAATATGAATAGCAATATATAATTAAGTAAATAAATAAATAGATAAACAAATGAATAAATAACTAAATATTTGGACAAATACAATACTAGGCGAATAGACAAATGAATTGTTTGGTATTTTTTTCCGTGTATATTATGGTTTGATGGCCATAAAGTAATTATAGGACAATGAGATTGACGGCCCTCAGTATGAAGGTAATTTCGCTAACACCATTTCCTGTATTTTATGGCGAATACTGCTCGGCATATGCGTTTTGGCCGTGCTATTGTTGTTATGCATTTATTTAAGTTTGGCCATCGTTTGTTTTGTAGAACAGTGGAACAGACGGCCCTCAGTATCAAGGTAACTCCGTTGTTGCCATGCCTATTTTATTTCTAAATATGTCGGTGACATTTGGGCCGGGTGTTATATATGGATAGTTTATTATGTCCATAATGTTTTGTATGGCTTTGGTGCACACGACCCTCAGTATCAAGGTAACTCCGCTGCAATCATAGCCTTTGTTGAAGTCGGAAGATTGATTTGGCCTCTGCTTTAAGATCTATCACATCGTGTGATAGTATTTGGTGTACTAGTAGTTGATTATGTAAAAAAAGAAAGAATAATAGTTAGTCGATTTGACGTAAGCTATTAAGGGGGAGTAGACCTTATTTATTAGAGGAGGTTTGGGATTTAATATGAAAGTCAACGAGAGAGAGGACATTCAATTTTTAAAGCTCGTTTTCCAGTGTGTGTCAATGTGCGTCATGTTTTGGGCATTGGAGTAGAAAATGTTCTATCGTTTCTTCTTCGTTGTTGCATGAGGTGCATAGTGGTGATGTGTTTTTGACTACTATAGAGATGTGATTTTAGTCCGGTTTTGCGTAGTCTTAACCTTGTAATGATGCGATCGTCACGTTTACTTTCCAGCTGGAATCAACAACTCCGTCTTTTCCCCTTATCTAGAATACTATGTAGCCATCGACCTCGGTTTTCTTCGTTCCATTCCTTTTACCATTTACTGTCTATTCTAATCATAAAATTCAGTTCCTTGGTTCCTATTCCTATATGCACGTCAGGTGCAGTTTTGTTGAGGCTGAGGGTTCATTGCATGCATGTGTTATTTAAATGTATTGATTTCTCGCCTGTGTTCATGCAATTTATGTTTTGCCAACAGCGCGATGTTCATGTTCATTGGATATGTCAATTTCACGCCTGCGTTAGAATGTAATGCGCATAACCGCCATTAAAAGCCTTTATTCATGCGTACTATTAACCTCTTTACTTATCAGTCGCATATTGCGATACAAGTTGTCTATGGTAATTGTGTATGTGACAGGTCTATTTTGTACGCTTTGAGACTTATAATTTATCAATTAGTGTGTACTGCTGCACGACGGATGGATGATGCACGCGCGTTGCTCGGCAGCTCGCACGTGCCATCAATAACTGCCAGATAACTGTCAAACGCTGCATTTTGCTCTTGTTATTTGTGCGTAAACCTCTGGACAGGACGACAAAGACATATTTGAGCTGAAGAAACTGTAGAATAATAGGTAAATATTCTGTTTTTCACTTCATGTAAATAATATTCGCTTGCTGATAACTTTTGAGCTATATTCTCGAGTACATTTGTGTAACAAACGCAGTGTCGAAATATATACACCGCTCAACGGTAAATGAGTGAAGGCGAATTTTCGTATCTCTGATATCTGTTGTTTTCGTAACTATTGGTGTAAGATATCAAATGAAATAGACTTGTATTGTACTAGTGAGCGTGCATATCACACATTTATTTACTGTTCCTTGTATATTGTGCCGATTGACGATCTTTTACTTTGTGCGCGTTGCAGGTGTATTGTCGACAGGCACACGTTGCTGCATTATCATGTAAACCAGCCATCGTGTTATATTTTGAGGTAAACACTTGTTCGCCATACCATAATGTATAAGAGACGTTCTATAATTAGTGTATATTGTAGTAATTAATTAATAATAATTAGTATATAAATATAGAGGTAAATGAGAACACAAAGTCATTATTATTGGGTCAAAAATACTAATCTTTATTGGTTGATAAATTGAAGCTACATGTATTAATTAATGAAAGATAACTCTTGTTGACAAATGGTAAACAATGAACCTGGCAAACTGTAATGCTGCTGTTGTTCTTCCAATATATTTGCCTATTCAATAGAATTATTTGTATCAATAACTTAACTTGACTGGTGATGCAATTGTCACTTCGTACTAATTAACATATTGTATCCTGACTATTATAAATGTAATTTATTTCATTCCAGTTGATACAATTGTACGTATTGTTGGCACACATTTAATTATTCAATTGTCAGGGTGGATTGACTGGGTGGCAAGCTCACCAACGCTGGTGTGTCTGTGTGCCATGAGGTAGGCGATATGAGCGTGTCTTTGTGACGGTGTTGTGGTGTCCAGAGAGCACTGTGTATCATTATTAGGGGTGAGTCTCTATAGGAGATACGGCTAATGTGACACGATATGTAAACACGATGATTAGTTTATTGTACGTATTAATTATTTGAATCTGGTATTTAGAATCCCGCTCACTGCAATGTGATGATGTACCACATACATATTTTCTTATATTTCACATTCATTACTAAGGTTAAGTTATATCCCTCACCATGCCAACATGTATCACATACATACTGTACGTTCATTTCGCATCGTTTAAATTTGCATATACTTTACCTTTCGACGATATGTACAACATATAGACATTTCATATTTATTTCTCAAGTCATTTATGAAAATCTGTTCATTAAATTCCGACAATATGAATTCATTGCATTGTATTCATATTTCACATTAATTCCCTAATGTATAAATTAATATAACGCGTTACATATTTCATTATATATATTTGTAAGCAATACTTACCATTGGACAACATGTATCACATAAATATTCTATTCACATTTTATTCGTTATTGTATAAATTTGCATACGTTACCATGGTTACCTTGTTAAGCATTTCCATTTACCTCTATCTGAGGAAACTATAAAAGGTGAGATGTTTTACTATACACTAGAAATATACTACGAGCAATTTTGCTACGTATGCTACTTGTTCAGCTGTATGAAAAGTCTTTATTACGAACGCCTATATGTTGTAACACTACGCTATAGACTGTTTCTAATATACTCTCTGTTTACTTTTCATTGGCAGGGTTTTTCAGGTGTTTCAGAATTTATTTGTCTACACTGTGTCATACTAGTACTACCTCCATGGACTATATCAAAAGAACATCTTGATGAACTTTGGACTTGTTCGTTTCCTACGGTCACATGTATATATGTATATCCACGCGTCAGTAAGATAGTTAACCTATTGCATGTTTCATCTAATAAGATTTTACACATGACATATTCATACAAATGAGAATTTTTTGTGATCAGTTTTTTTTCTTTCTCTCTTTTCTATTTTTTCTATTTTACTTTTCAGCATGTGTTACTTTTCCTGACCTGTCTCCTGCAATTGCACAGACCAAGATGAATATGTACACATATATAATTGAAATTACCCGGTACAAAAGTTATGTATTGCGTTATGAATTATGTATTTATATTTATGTATGTATGGATTAGACGGATTAGATAGATTATCGTCACGAATCGTCTTATATAGTGTCGTACTGGTATTCAACTTAATGTATTTACTTTTTATTGAAATTGAATGTTTTAAGATACTTGGAGGACGGGGGGCCTGAGACCCATTGCCAATTATCTTCACTTTAGTATTTACCCATTTTCCCGATAACTTTTTTTCAAAACTTTCACTACATTATTTGCCTATATCCCCATGGAATCTATAAATTGTCATGCCAAAAATTAACCATAAGTATTACTAAACAACACGAACCACGAACATATGACTCGCACGATAACTGGAAACCTCATTATTATGTGAGTAAATGTTAGGGGACTTCACTCGGACACTACGAAACGACTTGATGTATTTAAACGATTGAAAAAACGAGCAGCTCGATAATATGCTTGCAGGAGACGCATGGCTCGCTTCAAACGGAAAATCAATGGAAAAGTGAATGGTGGCATAGATGTGAATTCAGCCACGGTAAATCAAATAGTACAGGCGTCGCAATTTTATTCAAAGACAACTTTGAATACACGGTGCACAACACCAAGACTGATAAGAAAGGAAGGTATATCATTCTCGACATTTCAATATCGGATAAAAGGAGAACGTTGGTGAACCTATATGGGCCCAGTAACGACGAACCGGATTTTTAAAAAGGATTATTCAGGCAAGTGAATACTTTTAACAACATTTCCATCATTGCCTGTGGCGATTGGAACCTTGTACACATTACATGACTGATACGCAAAATTATACTTCCAAAAAAATCAAAATGCCAGGCTGACAGTCTTAGAGATAAAGGACGAAATAAAACTTAATGACATTTGACGTCCGTGTAATCCATCCACAAGGCGATTCACTTGGCGAAGAAGGACCGCCACTTGCATTAAATAGTAGGCTTGAATAGTTTCTTGTTTCTGACGATATAGGGATATCACGTAACCGTCCGGACACTGGGATATCATACAAATGTGATCACTCACTAATTTCTTTAAAATGTTACTTTAGTAAAATAGAGAAAGGTCCAGGCTTCTGGGAATTTAACACATGTCTGCTACAGGACCCGGATTATGTCACGCCGATCAACAATGTTGTCAAGGAAACTATCCAGGAATGTTATGTATCCGGAGATATCGACGAACCTAGTTCTCTCAAATTAAATGTTAATGATCAAGTATTCCTTGAACTATTGAAAACTCAAATAAGAAGTGCCACAATACCTTTCGCAGTAGCTAAGATAAAAAGCCACTAAAAAGCAGGAAAGGAAATAGAATCAGAAATCTTGAGTCTGGAGAAAATATGGCGTCAATTACACCCATAAAAGAACAAAACAGGATTATGGAAAGTGGAAGAGCGGACCTGGAAATTATTAGAAATCACGAAATAGAAGGATCAATTATACGTTCGAAAGCTAAATGGTATGAGAAAGGAGAAAGAAATTCAGACTATTTTTGTAACCTAGAAAAACGAAACTTTATTCCTACGAAGTAGGCTCCCATTTGCAAATTGTCCGGTAGTCAGTGAGTGAGTGAGTGAGTGAGTCAGTCAGTCAGTCCATCCGAATGCTTTCGTCGGCAAAATAAAGAGAACCGTTGACATTAGAACCTTGATTTTTGGCATGAAGGTGCATTAGGGAACTGTTACCAGCAAGTTCTGAGCTGAAATTTGACCTATCTAGTTGACCTATAACATTACGCTTGAGCCCCCAAGTCATCTTCCTCACCCTACTTCGTAGGTCCTGTGACGTTAGTCACACTACTCATGTTAATAAAAGCATGTCAGAAATAATTAACAACTGTGGTGACTGAGTTATACTCTTCAGGCAAATTTTATATGAAGTTCATTCCATTCAACCTTGTACTCAAAACCGCCAAACGTAAATAGTGACAATGACAATATCTTTCTGGATCATGAAACTAAACTAGATTATGACCAGCAACAGTTATGCGAAGGACACTTAACACTTCCAGAATGTTCGAATGCCTTGAAAAATATGAAAAACGGTAAATCATCCGGATCAGATGGATTGCCATGTGAATTTTATACATTCTTTTGGAGAAGTCTAGGCGTTTTCCTTCTCAGATCAATTAATTATGCGTACGCAAATGGACATTTATCAGAATTTCAGAAGCAAGGCGTAATAATATGTTTGCTCAAGGATGGAAAGGACCATAAGTACATTAAAATTGGAGATCAATATCATCGCTAAATGTGAATTACAAAATAGCCTCATCTTGTATTGCTAACCGAATAAGAAAAGTTCTTCCATCAATAATTAGTGAGTCCCAAAAAGGTTTTATAAAGGGTAGGTTTATTGGGGAAATTACGAGAATGGTTTATGATGTTATGATGTGCACTGAAGAGAATAACATACCTGGACTGCTGTTCCTGGTGGACTTTGAAAAAGCTTTTGACAGCGTTGACTGGAAGTTGATACAAAGAGCATCGCGGTCATTCGGATTCGGTGAATCACTCTGTGGATGGATAGGACTGTTTCAAAGAAATTCAAAAAGCTGTATGCAAATCAACAATTTTCTGTCTTCTTTTTTCGAACTGAAACGAGGGTGCCGGCAGGGTGATCCGGTATCACCTTACCTGTTCATCATTGTCGAATATTACTAGCTATATCTATAAAAAAAAGACCCAGGTATCAACGGTATAAAACTTGACCATTCCGAAGATAAAATTCTACAGTATGCAGATGATACTACTATGTTTCTAGATGGATCAAAAGAATCATTAAGGCGAGCCATGGGTATCCTGCAGAATTTTCCGAGTTGCTCTGGTCTTAAAACGAATATTGAAAAATCAATTATTGAGTGGATTGGAAGCAAAAAGGGTAACACAACTAAATTATGTGAACACTATAGAATCAACTGGGATCCTGGAGGGTTTAAACTATTGGGGGTATTTTTCAGCCCAGATCTGGAAGAGATGCCAGCCTTGAATTATATGCCAAAAGTTGGTGCTATTAGACCCTAATTGTTAGGATCGTGATATAAGATAAAGTTGACTCCAATTGGAAAAGTAACAGTTATTAAAACTTTCGCTTTACCATTTCTTACTCATCTCCTCTCTGCTCTGCCTAACCCACACGACGATTTTTTGACCGATTTACACAAAATGTTGTACGCTTTTATCTGGGAAGGAGGGCCTGACAAGATTAAAAGGAAAACAATTATTTGCAGTAAACAAGATGGAGGGCTAAATATGATACACATTCCGTCCGTTATTGATTATATGAAAATTAAATGGGTTAAAAATAGTGTAGCTTTCACAGATTTTCAATCTGATATGATGCTCAAGATGTTCCCGAATATAGGCTCAACGGTCTGGGAGCTGAATATGGTTGGGTTGCAGAAAATCATTAAAAATGTTAAAAATAAGTTTTGGAAGGATGTTCTTCTGGCTTGGATCAAGAATATGCATGGAGAATTGACTATCTCAGGTACCATGGATGATTTGATATATAACTATGCCCCCCAATCTGCAATTGGAGAGAAATTAAGAATTGGCATTCATGCGGGGACAGGGTTTGGAGAGATCTAGTCGATCATAACTCTGAATTCTTATCCTTTCAGATTTTTCAGGGTAAATTTCAAACCAAGCCGAAAAACTTCCTAACTTATCACGCTGTTATTCATAACATACCAAAGGATATTATGAGAAAACCCCACAATCAAGCTTCAATGGAGAAAAAATACTATTCAAACTCAGAAACCAAGAATGCTCCAAATTTATATACCGATCTCTCCTTAAATCGGTTCAGGAAATCCCTCGCAATAGCCAAATTAAATGGAATGATTTCCTAAGTTTACTAATACACACTCGAGCAAATGGGGAAGGGCAGAGTCGGACAGATGCAGTTTCTGTAATAATGATAGGGAAATGATTCTATATTTATTTTGGTCATGTATCAATGTCAGACATATATTGGCTCAATTCCAGGCCTGGGATGTAGAGATAAATATTGCATCTGAAATGGACCTCTCTCACAGAGATGTGTTGCTGGGGAAAACATGTACAACGGCTCTGGTTAGCCACTTACTTTTAATTGTAAAATCATGCCTGTACGGTTACAGAAGTAGAGATAGAGTCCCCAGTTTCATGGCTGTGCGCGAATCTATTTATTGGACGAAGGACTTGGAAAAACATATTGCTTTAACCAATGACTCTCTCGCAGCCTTGTCCCTAGTCGATCTACAAGATACCTAAAATACATCATATTGATAAGAAAATATGAGAAATAAATCCTTCATCTCCTGTAATTTTGTATTTAAAATCGATGCGAATAATATATTACCTGGCTACTTTATTGTTTATTCGGGATTATTGGATTATAAAACCCTGTAAGCCCTTGACCATGTCGGTACTGTAAGGGTTCAGGTAAATCATGGCTTCATAAAGCAATAAATGCCCAGTGGTAAATCCAGGGCATACAAGAAAAAAAGAAGACATTGTCTTCCTTGCTGACTTTAAAAATATATTTTATTTCTCACCAAAGTGGTGGGAGCGCAGTAAGACAAGCTTATAGCGCGTTTGTGCAGTGATACAACGAAATACACCAGGCAATTTACAGAACCCACATTCCAATCAAAAATATAAGGAGAGGAGGCCAGTGGTTTTTTGAAAAAGAAACCATTCATGATACTGCACAAATAATAATATATATATTAAATTATTGTGTTCCATTTATGTGTTAGTTTGAACGGTCACTGTAATTGTTTAGAGGAGCTCAGGATATCACGATGCTATGGTCGCTTGATTTTGAAGGTATTTTAAAATGATTATTTTAATCTTTTTATGTTTATAATTCCCCAAGATATTTTTGAATTGATATGTTAGATGCTTCATCTTTGTCGAGGTCACCAAATGAAGATGTTCTGGCTGTTGGTAGATTCAGATTGTAGATGGTCGAAAAATTATTTAATAGATCGGCTCTTTGAGTTGTAAATAATGGACAATCAAACAATTTTTTTAAACAGTTTCGTTACAGTGACCGCACTTACATGGTGAATTTTCTGGTACAAAAATTATCAAACAAGTGCCTTGTACAAGTTGCTACATCCATTTCTAAGTCGACATGGAGGGACATTTTTTTTTCGGGAACCTACAGGATAATGGCTTAGCCAGCAGTGACAAATTTCGTAGTCCGCGTTTAAAAGCATAAATGGTTTGACAAGTTCTAATAGAATAAGGAATAGTATTCCATTCGCGAACTGTGATTGGAAAGAATCATCGTCTAAATAGTTCGGTCCTACACATAAATGGCGTAAATTCATTTTGGTGGCGAATGTTATAAGGATTACATGCAATATTTTTTAAATAAAAAACTTCTTTAATATGTGAACTGCACGAAACAATTAATGCAAACATGTCAAAAAGAGGCTAGCTCCCAGTCGTGCTCTTGAAAAGCGCTATATATATATATATATATATTAATCAGAAGGCGTTATTCAAATAAAACACGTCTTCAATATCATTTTATCTTTGTGTCTTTTCTGAAATATTTGATCAGATTCGCTGATAACATTTGATTCTTGTTTTGGGGACGAGTTGACTCAAGGTTGGGGACGAATTGACTCAAAGTTGGGGACGAATTGGTTTGGGGACGAAATCACCTATATTCCTGCGAATTGATCTTACAGCAACAACAACAACAGTCAAGTGAGGACGAGGATAGTGAAGACGAGGAATTAATTGAACTGCGACAACGAATCGCAGATGCCGATAGGCGAGAGATAACCTCCAGGAAGGAGGTCGAGAAAGCAAGGTTGAGAAAGATTCTCAAGTCAAAGAAGGACGGACTTAAACTGAACGGCGAGGCGTTGAAAAACGTTACCGCTCACGATGATCATGTGACTATTAAACAATCCTCCGTGAGTATCACGAACTTAAGACAAAACGAAGACCTGGTTCGTAAAGCTAGGGCTCAACTTCAATCCTATGGTCTGATAGACAGTGACGATTCAGTGTCCCCAGATTCTCAGGACAGCGACTCGCGGATCGGAATCACAATCTATTTCGAGAAAACACAAACGAAAGACACTAAAATCAGGAATGGCGGCCAAGCCATTCGATAAATTTAAATGTCAGTTAGACTGGCCTCGCGCTGTTTTAAACTTCGAATTTACCAGTAACTCTGTTACTTTTAACAGTTTGTTTTTTAATTAGTTAGTAGCAGGAGAGTTAGAAATTGTTTTGATTGCTAATATAACCAGCAACGTAAAGCAGACCAGGTTAGATCCCTGAGAAAGACAGCTTATTATCGAAGTGAGTTTGACTGGGATACTCTAAGAAATTTTTATTCAGCTTGGTTGAAGTTGATTGGAAAGGGGAAGAAGAACTGGGGGGGGGGGCGATACATCTATTCTAGAGGTCCGAATGCTCATGGGCAAGCGGGGAAAGTATTATGAACGGAAAGGAGGGGTAGGGAGAAATAATGTTGATTCCAATAAATCTGCCACTAAACCTAGAGTATCTGATGAAGACTCACTTTTTTACACATCTTCTCACTCGATAAACGTTAAAGGGGTGAACAGGCAAGTTTTTCATTTTTGTGCAACATGCTTCCAAAAGTACCAAACAAAACCTAACAAGCGCTGGATGAGCGCAAAGACCTCCGTCGAGGCAACAGGGTCAGTAGGGGAATAGTACATCACCGAATAATATAGGACCGGATGCCAAGCTCAATTTTGCATTTGTTGGACGTTAACTTCACGAATGGTAATTAACCTGAGACTGAGGGTTCCCCACTAGCATGTCCAGCTAGGGATGTGGAAGTCACATTCCCCGCAAATAATATTTCTTTGATTACAAGCGTCTAGTCCGTCATTCATAATCCAGCCGTCGTCCATTAGAGAATATCCGCGTCCATAATCCAAAGACCTAATTCATATTCCATATAACAGTATTAGTACCAAATTCAAAAAGACAATCATAGTATACATAAACATAAGCTTGTTTCCTGCAAGAGGGAAGCGGTCAACAGTTTTCAATGATGCCGGCAAGACATGCAAAAATATCAAATCCGTATCGCTGATCAGTATTCTTAATCCATAATATTCGTTGTAAAGTCGTCATCTAAAGAATGATGTATCTCAGTCACGCTTTGATTGTGACTGTTCATATGAGTACCATGAGGATCTTGAAGTACATGGGTTCATACGGCCCCTAGCCCCGGGTTAAGCGGAATAAGACACAAGTTACGAAACGTAGCGCCATAGATCTTGCACGCTACGTTCGTATTTTGCTATCAGCATGCGATATGTATCGCCAAATTTGAGAAACTTTGAGTGGGGGCGTTTGGTGGAATAGCCCTGTTTTTTTACGCCATATGCAGGTCCCACTGGACAGTTTACGATGTCGAAATTGCAATCATCTCTTTTGTCATAAAGTCGACTAGAGAGAATGCCCGCTTCATTTTTATAGAGATATAGATCTAAATATGATGTGCCTGTATGACTGTCTAGTTTCCTTCAAATCCAGTGAAGGTGGATATATATCCTTCACTGCGTCATTTATATAGCGATTATCCACAGCGAGAAGATCGTCTATATAGCGTTTGGTGAATGAGAAGGAACGGGCTTTGAACGGATTGGTTTTTGAAAGCGCCTGCATATAGTCATATTCATAAGAAAAACAGATACAGGTCAGCCAACAGGGGTGCACAATTAGTACCCATTGGAATACCTATATGCTGCTGATATATTGTGTTGCCAGATTTCACATAGATATTTTTAATGAGAAATTCAAGCAACTCTATAAACAAAGAAACATCCCTTGAATGATATCTCTTGTATGTAATAGAGCTAAAGAATGCTTTATGGCTTCCGACATTAATATATCTACGATCAGTTTTCTTCAACACAGATACTATTAATGAACTTAGACGGTCAGTAAGGTCCTGATGAGGGATTGTAGTAGAGAGAGTCGAGAAATCTCATGTGGATACATGTCTGTACGGTGTGTGACCTTTAGCATCAAGTTCTTCCGTAAGACATTTTGAGTTTTTCAATATCCACATACATTCAACGCCAGAGTTCTTAGAAATAGTGGCGCAATACCTTTCCCAAAATGCTTTTACCTCCTGAAGGGCCCTCGTCAATTGGGTTGAAAGAAGCTTGGTGGTGCAGCTTCTAGAACCAGCTATGAATCTAGTTTTGTATGGTGATTTATGCATTTTGGGAGTCCAGTATAGTTTTGGTGTGTCGTTATGATTGGTTGGAAGACAACTACCACTTTCCCTGAGAAACTTTTTGTGATTGTTAAATAAATCTTCCAGAGTAAATGCAGTTTGGGAGTAAGTAGACGTATTTGATGAAGATATGTCTACACTCAATTCTTTAACCAGCACCTGGTAATAGTAATATTTACATATGAATATTATATTATTCGGAGCTTTGTCTGCTGGGACTATGACGAATTTACTCTGGAGATTTGCTAGAACTTCTTGCGAATTGAGGTTTCTCAGTACTTGTTTTGCTTGGGGAAGAATACTTCTGTCAATATGGCGGATTGTTTCAACGACCTTGGTCTTGGTGAGGTCCAGCCAATCAGCGAGTACTGTAGATTCAACTTTTTCTCGCTTAGACCAATCAATAACGTACTGTTCCAATGCAGACATGACTATCTTCTGGTCGGCCTTTAGATTTATTCTTCTTGGCTCTCTATATTTAGGTCCTTTCATCAGTAATTTCAGATCCTTATCACTCACCACATCAAGAGCACCAGTCACAATATGTTTACATGGTGTATAGATAAAGTTCGATGACTCACAACACAACTATAGCCTCCTGACGTGTATAAGTTCCAGTCAAACTCCTTGACAACATTGGAGTAATTGAATATTTTGGTGGCTATAGATTTAGTATACTTATATGAAATGCAAGGAGGTTCTCTGAACTTAAAATAGTTTGGTACAGCGTTGCGTACCTCTGGATCATTCAGGATTCGAGGTAAATAAATGATGTCCAGTCCTTTATTTAAGTAGTTAAGTTTCAAGAAAATCCAACGAAAAGTTTGGTCAAATTCACCAAAACAAATTTTGCCCTCACAATTTTGCATGTTAAAGTATGACGTCATAGAGGCCAGCCCCGATGCCATACACTGAAAATGTTGATTTATTTTATTCACATACTTTTATCTAGTGAGCCTTTTGTTTGCAAATTCCTGTTTAGCTTTCGGACTATAAAATCTTCAAGACTACTTCGGTTTGCAGTATTTTGGAAGCTACTATAATAAATATTTTTTCCATTTCTGCGGAATTACCAATGTTAAAACAATGCCCGATGCCTTTTAGTTTGCATAATTGGTTTATTTGTCGCTTCCACAGTACATTCTGTAATTTAAATTCATGGGATGAGTGTCGCACGATGTTGTGATCGATGATCTCTGCAAATTCACTCGTTTTCAGATTGCAGTGATATCAGGAGTAATTGTGTTGTTGTTACGTCTGCATTTTGCTTTCAGAATAGCTGTAATGATGAAAATTTAAATCATTTTAAGTCCAACGAACGGTACAGTGAGAATTACCTAGAATGCAACGAACAATACAGTGGTCTGGCAACCAACCGTACAGTTCCATTTACCTGCTGTGCAAACGGAAAAAATATTTAAAAAATATTAATTTATCGATGAATCTGAACAGTAACGGCATTGGAAAGAGGAATACATCAGCTAACACCAAATATAAAGTTTCAAAGATATAACTCAAGTCAAGGGGGAAATATCTTTGGTTGAAACGGCAATTTTTGATGTGAAAGAGCTTCAATTTCGTGCGCATTCGCGATTCTGAGGGAACTGGCGCTCAATGGTGGTTTCGGCAGCCTGCATGTAATTCAGATACATTCTAAGCCATGAATAAAAAATCGCACCGATACCAAATCTCCAACAGATTCACTGAATAAATGTTTGACGGGGACACCAACCTACGGTAGACCACGTTCCTCGCTTCGGAGAGCAGCAACGTCCGGAATGCACTGTCGCGCGGTTAGACCTCGTGGTTTTACAGCATATAAATCCAGTCAGTCAGTTGTAACCCTTAGGATAATGCGACACGAACTACAGTCTATTTCAACAATACAGGAAACACATACATATACCGCCTGCATCTCACATGAATAAAACAGACGTGCGAACCTGAGTTGCAAAATGTTACATTAAGTAATCATGTCAGGCTGGAAATCCCATATTAGTATTGCAACATACCATGGTATTCCCGCTAGAAATCTGTACCTATCGTCTGTGCTGCAACAAAACAAACCTTACAACATGACAAACGTCTGTGCTGCAACATGAAAAACTTCTTAACAAGTTTTGCCGAGCTAGACTTTGAGTAATTCTCGCTCGCGTAAATGACGTCATACTTTTGACAGTTTTTTCTGCTTTGAGAAAGCGGTGCACAGACACCCAAATACTCCCCTTCTTATTAACCGCCATATTAGGCCCTGAGCTAAAATCAAGCTCTCAGCGAAAATCTTTAGGATGAATTTATATCAATACAATCTAAAAAAATGGCATTTTCGATTTTACATGTCTGTTCTGGGGGGAATTCCACTGTGTCACACCTACACCATTGGGAAACTCCCTCGTTGCTACCGTTTGAGAATAGAGGGAAAATTATATATGCTACGATTACATGAAACAATAAAAGTTAGCTATGATATTACTCAGCATTAAGTGAGGGATATACTTACCACAAACCTCAACCTACCTTCGCTGCAACTGACGTCATTGCTTCCTTTTGAATGTAACCTACATAGTTAGCACTGAAGAACAATCCGTCAACTCGCAAATTTGGGTGAGTTACATTTGAGAAAAGCGGGAAAACTATTGAAGCTACGTTGAAATGATTGGTATATTTCTGAAAGAGCTGCTCCTGGACAATATAATGCAACAAACCTCAAAGGCTGTACCACCTATAGTCTCAGAGTTATAGCCCCTAAAAGATGTATCCAGTTTCTAACAAAATGCAAGATGGCGGCCAAACCACGTGACCTAGGAGCAAAATTTTTGAATATTCGTGATCGCCATGTCACATGACGTATATTTCATAACTTTTCCCGTCAAACTCCGTTACTTGAAAATGCGACCATTTTGATTGGTCGATGGCGGTCATCCTTTTTCAACGGATGAACTTTTTAAATTTAGGAGTGAGAGAACTCAATCCATTGATCATGTGTACCAAGTTTCATAGCGATCGGCGAGAAGATCGTTGAAGGTTTTAAACTAAATCCAATATGACCGCCAAACCGTTCGGCCAATCAAAAATATTTGCTTTCAGTACAATAGAACATGGCCTTCCCGATATATCGCAGTAACCTAGAAATCTGTATCTATCAGGGTTCAAGAAAATAACTGTTGCAAAATCGGTAAAGTTTTTCACAAAATTCAAGATGGCGGTCAAACCACGTGACATAAGACCAACATTATTGCATATTCATGATCGCCATATCATATAAGATATATTTCGTTACTTTGCCCGTCCAAATCAGTTACTTGAAAATCCGGTCAAATCAGTTGCCCGGAAATCAGTTTTACGGAGCAGCTTCTCTTATTGAGTTTTCAGAGACCCCGATCAATTGATTATGTGTAACAATTTTCGTGCTAATTGCGTCATTGGTTCCAGAGGAGTATGGCTGCTGAACCCTGCGACCAGTCACAATCAATTTTCAATATGCACTAGATCTCCGCATGTCCCATATGTGAGTGAAGTTTGAGCATGATCGGCCTGATGATTGCTGAGATTTAGCGTCCACAATATCAGGGAGAATAATAATAAAAACTAGATATTGTTGGTACAATAACACGGCTTTTCCATGACGGTCCCACAAAGGCATTCTTTCGTTGTAAATTAAATTCATATCGTGTTACATATGCGATGTCGATATAATGATAATTGAACATCATCCGTTTAATTGACAAATATATATATACAGAATGCATCATGGGCTCAGCCGGATTCGCAGCTCCTTTTCTCATCCGAAGCGACGTTCAATTAATTGCAATCGCGGGGTGACTCGGTTGGTACTGTCGGAAAATGAATGGGTGTGTCGGGTTACATACAGGTCTTCAGGCCTTGTCAATGGAGAATCAATTAATAACTCGTTATACAATTAGATGGATGAAATCAATTACTACTGAATATGGAAAGCGTTTAACCTGACAGGTAATACGCAAATAGCGTACACGAATTGAGGAAAATGTTTTTCGTTATATCTTCCAAACAATTAATGTTATAATCTTGAAATTACACAAATAAACCCATATATATACCTGCACCAGCTTAGTATCTACAAATCGCGTGAAACAGTCACGAGATGCAGTCGTGAGCTGGTTCACTCACGTATATGGCGCGCAATTTTAGTCGACTGGATGTTGTTCTTAAACTAGAAAACAAATCTTTACGTTCTTTGTGCAATCCATTCTGATTTCATCTCGGAACATTCCATATAAACGGCGACAGCAAATGTTCACTCGTCTTAGGCACTTTTATCCTAGACACCTAATTCAATCCCTGTCGAGCTTGCTTGAAAAACAGCTATATTCGTACGCACGCCGTGAGAAGAACAGGAGCGCGTACTTGACGAGCAGGCGCGAGTAGTATAGTAAGAGTGAACAAGGTCACATTTTGTCGGGGAGGTAACTCTTGCATCCGACAGGGGGCGCCACCAGCTCAAGGCATGTACTGACATGTTATGGATTGCATCAGCCTTGGCTGGGTGCCAAGTTTTATAATTGGCTGGGGACAGAGGGCAAGTGCACTATAGTTCGGTTAACCTTTGACCTTTGTATTCCTCCGCGGTGATGCGGTCATGTCTGGCGGTGATGCGGTCGCCTCCGCAGAGAAAAAGTAGTCCCCAGAATTCAAATACGCTGCATAGTCCGATTGGGTCGAGTGAGGTATCATTGTGAAGCTTATGTGAGGGGGCATCTGAGGGGCTGAGTGTGGGGTTGAAATAGCGTCATTCTGCGCATGCGCGGTGGCCTAAGCGTATGGAAATAGACGTTTTGGAGCTAGGGGAGCCCCTAATTGTCCGATGGAGTTCAGTGAGGTATCAAAGTGAAGCATTCGTGAAGGGGCATCTGATGGGCTGGGTACGGGGTTGAAATAGCGTCATTCTACGCATGCGCGGTCGCCAAAGGGTATGGAAATAGACGTTTTGGGATCATGGGGGGCCACTATTGGGCCGATTGGGTCGAGTGAGGTATTAATGTGAAGCACACATGAGGGGGCATCCGTCTGGACTAGTGTCTGGTCCGTGTTCAACATTCTGCGCATGCGCAGACAGGGAATTATGGGAAAAGGGTATGGAGATAGACGTTTTGGGATCTAGGTAAGCCCCTAGTGGGCCGATGGGGTCGAGTGAGGTATCCCTGTGAAGCACACATGAGGGGGCATCCCCTTGGACTAGTGTCTCAGTCGTGGTCAACAGTCTGCGCATGCGCAGACAGGGAATTGTGGGAAAAGGGTATGGAGATACACGTTTTGGGATCTAGGTAAGCCCCTAGTGGGCCGATGGGGTCGAGTGAGGTATCCATGTGAAGCACACATGGTGGGGCATCCGTCTGGACTAGTGGCTCGGCCGTGGTCACCATTCTGCGCATGCGCAGACAGGGAATTGTGAGCAACGCCCGCCAACGCCAAGCTCAACGCTTCAACGCCCTGGTGAATTACCCCAAAAGCTCTGATTTTCATGGAATTCTCACTAATGCATTGGAAATGCAGTGACGCCCGTCAACGTCCGCCTTAACGCCCTAGCATAACGCCTTGACGCCATGATATAGACAGATGAGAGAAGAACAACAACAACAAGGATGAGAGAACAACGAGTTTTTTGTTTTTTTTCATATAGTTTATTTTCCCCTCCATCATAACATACCGACGCTGGGGGAGCCGCGTTGGGTAGGATTACAATTCAAGAAGTCTCTTGTCCAATCAGAGGCTACCATTTGGTCCTGTCATATTCGTTCTTGCCCGTTAGATGTATTCTCGGCTGTCCAATCAGAAGCCGTCCTTAAGAAAGTTCCATCTTGGCTCGGTGTGACCTAATATGATTCTTACTCATTCATTCATCCGTCTGTACATCTGTTACAAGTATCTCTTTCGAGATAATCGCGGCCATATTTTTTCATGCAAGGAAAAAACGGCCTTTGGTGGCAAGCTCTCACTTCGCCCACTGAAAAATCTCCTCTCTCCTCGTGCACAGATCACACCCGGCCAAGGGTACACCTTCAAGGCAGGTCAGGCATCGCTGGCGATGGTAGCGGAGATCCTCGGGCTCTCCCCTGGTTGAACTGTAACCCACACTGAAGAAATCATCTATCATTTCCATAGTTATGAGTGGGTATCTTTTGTTAACTCTTTTGGGGGGTCGAGCGGGAACCGGCACCTGTTCGTCAATCTTCAACGATTGCTCGTCTGCCTTGGAATTGGCTGGCTTCTCCATTTGATCGGGTTTGGTACAGGTTGTGAGAATGTACATCTAACATGCGTGTTTCCGTTTTTATAGTTAGAGATGGGTAGGTTTAAAATTCAAGAAGACTCTTGTCCAATCAGAGGCCGCCATTTGCATCTGTCATACTCGTTCTTGTCCGTTAGATGTCTGCTCGGCTGTCCAATCAGACGTAGCCGTTTCAGAAAGTTCCATCCTTTTGTTCTAGTCCTCCTCGGGCAGGCCTGAATATTCGTCGGGCAGCATGTCCTTAAACAGTTGTTTGCGCATTCTAATCGCATTTTCCAGGGCCTCGGTGGGTGGTAAACCCATATCCTCTTCCAAGTGACGCTTGGTCTTCATGATGGACCTGTGCGTGGGGTCGCCTTTCATTTCAAGCGGTAGTAAGGTATACTGTTCATAGGTCGCCATGGCTGTTTTCCTGATGCGGGGTCGCATTTCGGTGTACGCCTGTTGTAAGTTATCCTGTCTCACGTCCTCGATCGCTTCAGCGTGAGTATTGATAGCTGCTGTCACAATACGATCCCAGAAGGTGGGTTCTGCCTCACTTTCCTGGGATGTAGACTGACTATCTGAGGTCAAGCTCTCCATATCAGTAGATAGACTGCCATCAATCTTGGATTCGGTATCAGTCGATGCACTCTCATCAATCTCTGTATCAGCATCTGTCTCAACGGGCTCCTCGGAGTCTGGATGGAAAGTCTTCTGGTGTCGCATCATATCGTAATGTCTGGTGAACGTGCGTTCGCACTCAAAGCAAGTATAAGCCATGTCGACGGTTGAACGTCGACTGAGCGTGTTTTAGCAATACACTTGCTTTTATAGACGCCCGTCAACGCTTAGCTTAACGCTTCAACGCCCTGGTGAATTAGGTCAGAAGCTGTAATTTTACTAGACACCAATACATCGAAATGTAGTGACACCCATCAACGCCCGTTGTTACGCTTTAACGCCCATCTCAGCGCCATAACGTCCGTCTCAATGCCCGTCTCCACACCTGTCACAACGCGTTATGCAATCATTGGACGTTGATGTTGGAGGTTGAAGAAGATAAGCTCCTGTCTCCAGCTGGGTCTCCATAAAGGTTTGAAATGCCTCATGCAGGGTTAGCAGATTCTGTGCACGGGTAGTTGTGTTGGTATCCTCTTCTGGTACTATCTGTTTCTTATGCAGCAGAAGACATACCCGTGTCACCCATTGGATGTCATCTATGAGCGTGGTAAGATGTGAAGGCATGCGTTGGTCATTGATTCCACCTTGAGCTGTATCAATAATAGCATCGACATTGGCTTGACGTAAGGCTTCGGCTAGAATATTCTCGTTGTCGGGTTCAAGCAAGTTGGACTCTGCAGTGCTCATGGTGAAATGAGGGGACTGGTGCCATCTGGTCTATTTATAGTGAGACGCTTTTGGTCTTAATGATGCGTTCGAACAAATGTTTCTTTTGTGCTATTGCGGTGACATACGCCGCTTTCCAGTTCATGCCCGAGATTTTCAACATCGACGCTGTTCTTTCGATTTCCATATGGACTGGGTCCTTGTCCAACAATTTCATATGGGTCAAGAGGTCGCCATACTGCTGACGTAAAGCCCGTCGTAGTCTGGGTGCCAAAGTATTATGGGCTAACATTGCAGCGTCCTCTTTCGAATACCCTTTCCGGTGAAACTTGTTTCCTGTGGCCTCCAACATCTCCCCCAGCTCGGTGTCCATTCTTTCTTTGAACAAATCCTTCCATAGCCTCGAGTTCACATTATGATCATTCCCTTGTACGGTCACGGGTGGGTCTTTCACGGTTGGGTGATATTCGGGGACTAATGGTATGAAGGGGACCTGTTGTACGGTAGCGGGTTGCTGCTGCTGCTCTGCCAGATGTGGACTCGGTGGATAGTGTAGGGGCTGTGGTGATTCCTCGCCGGGTAACAGGTGGGTCGTCAGCCGACGATCTTCCGGGGTATGGGCCTTTAAATCTACGAACAGGTAGCCGTACGGACGACTTGTCGCTCCTTGAAACGCCTGCATGAAATGGTCGATGTTCTGAGGATAAATTCGACTACCAAACACACGGATTTGAGCTCTGTCGATGGGGTTGGAGAACAACACAAAGTATTGGCAGTTCAAGGCAATATCTCTGGACGCCTTCCCTTGAGGAAAGAGATTCTGAGTCAAATAGATGACGGACAGATTGCGATGATGGGACCCTTTGGTGAATAGGTCGGCGATTTTCGAATTGTCCTTGGCCGCACTCATCAGATCATCGAGCACTACCACGTTGGTCTGCTTGGAATCGAAGTAATAGGGTTCGTCTATGTCGTGAGGAATTCCTGGAACAAAACTCACATTCTGTAGTCGCGTAGTTTCGTAGGCGGGCTGCCATTGACTATAACACCAAACAACACGTGTCGGAGCTGGGGTTGCCACACCTTCCTCTAAGAACTTCATCACCCAGGACGTCTTTCCACACCCCGTGGGGCCGCTCACTGTCATCGTATAGGGATGTTCTACGCCACTTGGTGGACCTATAGCGGGACTTGGTGGTGTCTCTTGTCCATGCGTTAGACGCATATGTCTGAGCATATTGTCGCGACGAGAGAGTGTCTTTTGACAGAACGGACATGTACTCGACATGGTACCCGGTCAAAGGATGGATACAGACTGAGGCTAATGGTGTACAAACGACCTTATATGACCACTCACCCACTCACTCACTCACCGTCGTTAATGCGTCCATGCGTTAAGACGGGCGTTGGGGACGCCTCACGGGCGTTGTGCACGCCTCACTCACTCACTCACTCACTCACTCACTCAGTCACTCACTCACTCACTCAGAGCTCCAAGAGCCCCGGAGCTCCGAGCTCCGAGTTCTAAGAGCTCCGGTGCTCCGAGCTCCAAGAGCTCCGGAGCTCCGAGGGTGCAGCACAGGTACACGCGCATGCCTGCGATGACGTCATTTCCGAGCGCCTCAAGCTTTGAGCTCCGAGAGCTCCGATCCAAGAGTTCTGCCACACGGGAGCTACCACCACCACCGTCAACGCCCGGTGGTGGCGTTGGTGGCGTTGGCGGTGGCGTTGGTGGTGGCGTTGGTGGTGGCGTTGGTGGTGGTGTTGGTGGTGGTGTTGGTGGTGTGTGTGTGTGGTGGTATTATTGGTGTGTGGTGATGTCTGTACATGAGTGAGTGAGTGAGTGAGTGAGTGAGTGAGTGAGTGAGTGAGTGAGTGAGTGAGTGAGTGACTGAGTGAGTGAGTGAGTGACTGAGTGAGCGAGTGAGTGAGTGAGTCAGTGAGTGAGTGAGTGAGTGAGTGAGTGAGTGAGCGAGTGTGAGTGAGTCAGTGAGTGAGTGAGTGAGTGAGTGTGAGTGAGTGAGTGAGTGAGTGAGTGAGTGAGTGAGCGAGTGTGAGTGAGTGAGTGAGTGAGTCAGTGAGTGAGTGAGTGAGTGAGCGAGTGTGAGTGAGCGAGTGTGAATGAGTGAGTGAGTGAGTCAGTGAGTGAGTGAGTGAGTGAGTGAGTGAGCGAGTGTGAGTGAGTGAGTGAGTGAGTGAGTGAGTGTGAGTGAGTCAGTGAGTGAGTGAGTGAGTGTGAGTAGGTCAGTGTGAGTGAGTGAGTGAGTGGTGGGTGAGTGAGTGAGTGAGTGAGTGAGTGACTGAGTGAGTGAGTGAGTCAGGCGTCCCCAACGCCCGTCTTAACGCATGGACGCACTAACGAAGGTGAGTGAGTGAGTGAGTGAGTGAGTGAGTGAGTGAGTGAGTGAGTGAGTGAGTGAGTGAGTGAGTGAGTGAGTGAGTGAGTGAGTGAGGCGTCCCCAACGCTCACAATTCCCTGTCTGCGCATGCGCAACAGTCCAGGCGGCTGCTCCCTCATGTGTGCTTCACATGGATACCTCACTCGACCCCATCGGCCCACTAGGGGCTCCCCTAGATCCCAAAACGTCTATTTTCATACTCTTGGTCTACTGCGCATGCGCAGAATGACGTCAGTTCCACGTGTCACCCACTCCGTCGGATGCGCCTTCACGACTGCTTCACATGGATATCTCATACGACTCCATAGGACCCACAGTGGCCCATGTGGACCCCAAAACGTCTATGTCCATACCCTTTTCCCATAATTCCCTGTCTGCGCATGCGCAAAATGGTGACACCGGCCGAGCCACTAGTTTAGACGTATGCCCCCTCATGTGTGCTTCACACTGATACCTCACTCGATCCAATCGGCCCAGTAGGGGCTTACCTAGATCCCAAAACGTCTATCTCCATACCCTTTTCCCATAATTCCCTGTCTGCGCATGCGCAGACTGTTGACCACGACCGCGACACTAGTCCAAGGGGATGCCCCCTCATGTGTGCTTCACATTGATACCGCATACGACTACATCGGCCCACTAGGGGCTTGCCTAGATCCAAAAACGTCTATTTCCATACCCTTTTCCCACAATTCCCTGTCTGCGCATGCGCAGACTGGTGACAACGGCCGAGACACTAGCCCAGGCGGATGCCCCCTCATGTGTGCTTCACAATGATACCTCACTCGACTCCATAGGACCACGAGTGGCCCACCTCGTCCCAGAAACGCCTATTTCCATACCCTTTTCCCACAATTCCCTGTCTGCGCATGCGCAGAATGGTGACAACGCCCGAGTCACTAGTTCAGTCAGATGCCCCCTCATCTGTGCTTCACATTGATACCTCATACGATTCCATCGGCCCATTAGGGCTCCCCTAGATCCCAAAACGTGTATTTCCATACCCTTTTCCCACAATTCCCTGTCTGCGCATGCGCAGAATGGTGACAACGCCCAAACCACTAGTCCAGTCAGATGCCTCCTCATGTGTGCTTCACATTAATACCTCATACGACCCAATCGGGCCATTTGGGACTCCCCTAGATCCCAAAACGTCTATTTTCATACACTTGGTCTACTGCGCATGCGCAGAATGACCCCAGCTCCACGTGTCACCCACCCCGTCGGGTGCCCCTTTACGAATGCTTCACATGGATACCTCACTCGACCCCATCGGCCCATTAGTGGTTCCCCTAGCTCCAAAACGTCTGTTTCCATACCCTTGGTCTACCGCGCATGCGCATAATGACATATTTCAACCCCGCACCCAGTCCATCAGATGCCCCTTTACAAATGCTTCATATTGATACCTCACTCAACTCCATCGGACCATTAGTGGCTGCCCTAGACCCCAAAACGTCTATTTCCATACCCTTTGGCCACCGCGCATGCGCATAATGACGCTATTTCAACCCCACATCCAGCCCACGAGATGCCCCCTGACATAAGCTTCACAATGATACCTCACTCGACCCAATCGGACCATGCAGCGTATTTGAATTATGGGGACTACTTTCTCTGCGGAGGCGACCGCATCACCGCCAGACATGACTGCATCACCGCGGAAGAATACAAAGGTCAAAGGTTAACCGAACTATACTGGTCAACACTTGGCACACAGCCAAGGCTGATGCAATCCATAACATGTCAGTACATGCCTTGAACTGGTGGCGCCCCCTGTCGGATGCAAGAGTTACCTCCCCCGACAAAATGTGACCTTGTTCACTCTTACTATACTACTGGCGCGCGACTTCCGGTGAAGCAAGTTATTCCCCTTGTTTGTTTTCGAATACCAGTATCGCTGAGCCTCTGCCTACGCTGTATTATTTCAAACTAACAGCTTTCCCGTAGCTTTTCAGGTTTTCCACAATTATTGTTCTCTGTACGGAGTCATTGTCAACGAAATAACTCATTATTGGAAGTAACAGGCAACACATTAGAAGTCCGTACCTATTGCGGTCCAAGAGATAAAATGTTTCCAAAATTGAACCGGCCCAGTCATGTAACACGGCATTTATTTAATTGCGAACACCGGATGCCTCGAGTGCTACAGCCGAATCGCTGTAGCGAAACTGACAACAACCATTGAATAGATGAAATCAACATGTGACCATTTAACAGCTTAACCCTATCTGGCCTGGGCTTTTTGGGACCTGTCCAGGCCTGGGGGGGGGGCCGAAATGGCCCCCCCTAATTATGTTTCTTACCCCTTGAGCTAGGGGGCTGAAATTTATTACACTATACCCTTGGGTCAAGCTCTACCAGAAAATGTAAAAAAATCCAAGATGGCCGCTTTGATGACGTCACAGTGACGTCATTTTCAAAAACGGCATTTTTTGGTCGATTTTTCGGTCAGATTTTCCGAATTTTTTACTTTTGCAATTTCTCTACAAAAACTGCATGAAAAATTAGCAAATATTAATGTGATATGAAATAAAATAGTTTTTGCCCACTTTTCATCGCGGAAAAGCAGAAATTTTGAGGAAATATGACAAAAAAAAATCACTTTTCTGGTACCCCACGTGGCCGCCATCTTGAATTTACCCATGATCCTCTGCTCGGGGGGTTATGCAAATAGGATCAAAATGACCCCAATAAGATAAACTATAAAGTCACGGTGTTTCAGCTCTCCATTTTTTGCCGTTCCGGAGATAATGCATAAAGTTTGGTAGGGGGGCCATAATGGCCCCCCCCCCCAGGCCAGGTAGGGTTAATAGTTCGGGAAAATTGTTTTTTTTAAAAATATCTCTAAACCTATCAAAGATATATTCTTAAAATTTCATAGGCAAATACATATATATATTCCCTCAATCATGCCTAAAAATAGTGATGATTGGATGCATACTTTTCGCAAAATTTGAATAAATGGTAAATTTCACAAATTGCTAATTATGTTCTATTCTTTCTGGTATATCTTCATGGCTTCTAATGTTTTTCTGCTACGTCATATGATGACCTACATTCATGTACAAATTTCAGCTTGAAATTCCAAACAGTTTTTGAGCTATAACCCTGTAGTCGCAAAACTGTCGGTGACCATATCTCAAGAAACAAGGCCAAGGCCAAGGTTGAAAATGCAGTGACGTCATAGCTGCATCATGGCGTACAAATGTATCAAATTACAGATTACAGATCTTGTACTTTTTGAGAAAAAACACGAATAATGTTTTTTACATTGTGCGATATTCAAGGTCAAGGCCACATCGGATCGTTTTATAAGTAGCGCCAAAAGAAAGACAATATTCTGCCCACTATTGTTTCATTGTTTTGTAATTGTCAGTGCGTTAGTTTTTCAGAAAATGGAAGCCGTATTTTCGATATTTGGATGCTTACCACTTCAAAGGTCAAGGTCAAGGCCGAGTTCTGAAACAACTGGCGACCTTCTGACATGATGTAGGTGACGTGACCTTTTTTCAGGCTGATCGCATTAGCCGTTCAAGATTTCACCATCAAACTTTGCACTCATATAGAGACGCTCCTGGAGGTCAAAGGCCAAATTTAAGGTCACATTCTTTATGAACACCTATCACAGCCAGACATAATTGTTCATGTGTACACATCGCCATAAGAAAATAAGCCAGAAAGTCTAAATACGAAGCTATGCAGGCGCATTGCAAAATCGATTTCTCCTCTGCCCCACGCAAACCACGTAAAATGTGGGATGATAGAGCTGCATCGATACTGCTCGGCAGAAGAGTTTTTGAAATACCAAATTACAACGAGTACATAAAACAACGAAAATAACATGACTATTTTTTTCAGAATGTAACACGCCATATGAATAGTAGTTCCCGGTTGCCTTTGTATAAAATTTTGGTCAGTCCTTCACACGGATGCATGAGAACTGTACAAGCAAAACTGGATCGTGTGTTCCAGGCTTAAGGCATGATACTGACAGGACAACTGTAGGCCTAGTGCCGTAATATTTTTTTTATCTTTCTGAGAACATGCATTTTACAATCGTGCATGGCTGAATTCCGTTCTTCTTCCTTTAATTTTAAGTTTTCTTGCCATACATGTATATATTACAAGGAAATATCATAACCCATTTTCTCGGGAGTAATAATTTTCATCATAACTAGCAAGTGTTCAAGCTAATTATCATAAACCATCTTCATTTCTAAGAAGCACGTTAACGACCCTAAAATACGGTTTTGCGCATACCATGCACTTAATCAACACGAAACGTTCTCGCAATTAGAAGCGTCTGGTTCGTCATTAATTATTCAGCCGTCGCCCAGTAAAGATTATCCACGTCGATAATCCAAAAACCTCTTCCATATTCCATATAACAGCATTAGCACCAAATCTAAAAAGTCATAGTACACAAAAAGAGAGGCTAGTTTCCCGCAAAAGAGAAGCGGTCAACAGTTTCCAAGGATGCCGGCAAGTTAAAAAATATATCAAATCCGTATCGCTGATCAGTATTCTTAATTCATATGATATTCGTTGTAAAGTCGTCATATACAGAATTATATATCTCAGTCACACTTTGATTGTGCCATGTAAACACCATGAGGATCTTGAAATATATGGGTTCATACGGACCCTAGACCCTGGTGAAACGTAACGCCATAGATCTTGCTCGCTACGCTCGCATTTTGCTATTAGGATGCGATATGTGTCTTTCTTGACGTCCCTGTAAATGACTATTAAGCCCTTAACTTAAAGGACTGCAGTGAATAAGGCCCCAGGCCGCCAGGCAACACCTGCAATTGCATTTAAGTTAAAAATATTCTTGTTCCAAACCGCAACGCCGGTCCATGCAACATTTGGTATATATATGATCTAATGGGTTGGACGTTTTCAAGTTGGCTTTGGAAATATGTATCATAAAATATTGTGTGCCATCGACTAATCAAAATTACCGAATGTTCTATCTATCGACTTGAAGGGCGAAGGGATCCTAATATATCCAAGAAATCATCACGAGAAAGTATTTTTTGTGTTTAAATGTAAGGTTATGGATGAAAAGTAAGCAGGAAAACAATGTTCGCTTTTCTGAATAGTTGAACGAGTCGGCCGACACATTGCATGGCATCCCTTAAGCAAAACTGATCTCTCAAACATCTGAATCAACTTAGAGGAATAACGAAAATGAGTAGGTGGCCGAAATGACCCTCCCAGTCTGCGACAGATTTAACAAGTGCTGTTGTATATTTTATATTATAAGTACAATTTAGTTTCAAAACTTTCCGTTTTTATACATTTACACATTTTGTCATATTGATTTAGAAGATAATCATTTCACCGATAAACCTGTCCTTTATACATATATTTTTAGAACATAATTCTGAATAAATTCTTTACTTTAAACATATCACTTTCTGTCCTGTAAATACGTGCTAATTATATTTCCATTATTTGTCCTTTCACAAACTGTACCATTGAACCATTTTGTCGTATCGTCTTATATCCCGAGCTATTGTTTAATGTAATTTGCAAAGGTCGGAAGTTCAATTGTTCGATTGGGTTGGTCTGTCAATAAAGAAATTTTCACCGAGAAGAGATTTGTCAAAAAAATATTACGAGTATCAGAAAATAAGCATTTGTTTGTTTTTGCAATTTTTGGCGATATTCTTGAAAGGAATTCCCTTCATATATAAAATATGACACCTTTAACCAAAACGAGTCTTACATATCGAAATGCGGTAGGTTTGATCGAAAATGATACTGAAGAATCGTTCTGGTTAAAGGTGTCATATTTTCATAATATTGAAATATGTCAAAACGCTTGTAATGCTCTGAAAGAGGTATAGTTCATCGCCAATTGACACATGATTCCTCAAGCTGATAATTGTAACAGCTGGTTGGCCGAATGGCTACAGTGTCGGACTACAGATTAAAAGAAAACCAACATTTTGGTTCGAATCCCCAAATCCCCGATTTTTTTTCATTTGTTCCTTTTTTCTCTCATCTTCATTTTGGACTTTAAAGTGTAATAGTGACGTGAAATAAAGACAGCGAACCTCTAACGCACATAATCCCTTATTTTATTATAATTTGTGAATAGAATTGCACACTAACAACCCCACACACAAAGTCAGACCACTTGTTCAGTATTTGAATATTCTGACGATCCAGCAGAGCAAAAAATTAATTGTTACACATATATAATTTCGTCTTAGGGCAGCGGAAAGTCGTAATTATGAATTGAAAAGTTATAAAGTTAAACTTGTCTTATATCAAGGCCTTTATTAAGGAAATGACCCTCAACAAGTGGTGACGCTTGCTTTCCCAAGTGATTATGCATGTGCCAATATGTTGGGGTTTTTTTTGGTTTTTTTTTTGTTGCAGTTAATTCCTTAATTATTGTTCGCTGAACTTTTGGCAGTGATTTTTCAGTTTTCGAGTGGGTTTATATATTAATATAACTGATTATTCTTCGTAAATATCTGGGTCGTTGATGAAAATACTAACGGTAACCGTATGAGAATATGAACCAGAATTTCCCATTAGACTGGCCGCGCCTGTCTGACAAAGAGTTGAGAAATACCTGAGCATTACGTCACAATTTACCGGCCGGCTCGGTGCGAGACAATAGAGCAGCAGAAAGCGACTCTGAAGGGAAAAATATCCATCTAAAGCGAACACCTCCTTTGCTTTTGTGCTGTTTTATCAATCATACCGCCATACACTCAGTCTTCCAATGGGTACTAATTGTGCACCCTGTTGGCTCACCTGTATCTGTTCTCTTATGAATATGACTATATGCAGGCGCTTTCAAAAACCGATCCATTCAAAGCCCCGTTCCTTCTCATTCACCAAACGCTATATAGACGATCTTCTCGCTGTGGATAATCACTATATAAATGACGCAGTGCAGGATATATATCCACTTTCACTGGATTTGAAGGAAACTACAGACAGCTCTACAGGCACATCATATTTAGATCTATATCTCTATAAAAATGAAGCGCGCATTCTCTCTCGTCGACTTTATGACAAAAGACATGATTACAATTTCGACATCGTAAACTATCCCTTTCTGGACAGTAATATTCCAGTGGGGCCTGCATATGGCGTATACATATCTCGCTTAGTAGCATATGCTAGATCCTGTGTTAAATGTGACGATTTTAATCAACGCCACAAAACATTGTTACAGAAACTTATAAAACAGGGGTATTCCACCAAACGCCTCCACTCAAAGTTTCTCAAATTTGGCGATACATATCGCATGCTGATAAAAAAAATACGAACGTAGCGTGCAAGATCTATGGCGCTACCTTTCGTAACTTGTGTCTAATTCCGCTTAACCCGGGGCTAGGGGCCGTATGAACCCATGTACTTCAAGATCCTCATAGTACTTATATGAACAGTCACAATCAAAGCGTGACTGAGATACATCATTCTTTAGATGACGACTTTACAAGGAATATTATGGATTAAAGATACTGATCAGCGATACGGATTTGATATTTTTGGAACATCATGATGTCTTGCCGGCATCATTGAAAACTGTTGACCGCTTCTCTCTTGCAGGAAACAAGCCTATGTTTATGTATACTATGATTGTCTTTTTGAATTTGGTGCTAATACTGTTATATGGAATATGGAATAGGTCTTTGGATTATGGACGCGGATATTCTCTAATGGACGACGGCTGAATTATGGATGACGGACTAGACGCTTGTAATTTGACAAGGCAGCTGATGAAAATTTAACGTCGCACTACATACTCTGCTCTGCCGTGCTGGATGATAACTTCAACTTTACGGCCATGTCTCAACAAGACTGTGTTTCGTCATTTGGTTGATTAATATACACGTAACAACAGCGTTGTTATACAGACCCCCCAAATGGCCCAAGCCTGGTAGGGTAATAATAAACATAATTATTTGGAATATTTGGAATATGGAATAGGCCTTTGGATTATGGACGCTGTGATTCTTTAATGAGCGACGGCGGAATAATGAATGATGGATCAGACGATTGTAATTCAACGATTACTTGATAATATTTTCACAACGAACTATTTTCTTTCCGCGGAAGCAGTCGGCTTCCGCGGTACTTAGGTTAATTCATGTTGGTGCGTCTGCTTTGTTTTTAGTTTGGTTACATTTGGGTTATTTGTGGCGAAGATGTACCCAACGTGAATAAAGGCAATTATAGTTTAATAATGTTTTGAGTTATGTGTGAAGTAAGGGAGTTTAGAAGTAATGGAAAACCGTGAGTTTCGTATGATAGTCGTTTTGCGTTGCGGAAACTTTCGGTGGTTCACGGAGACGGGATTTGAACGCAGCGACCAGCCTTTCAGACAGCCTCTCCACACCCTGCTCACCGATTCGCTGCTTCATGATGTATTGTCAGCATCATTGTAAACTGTTTGCAGCTTTCTCTTGCTAAGCTAGGATCTTCTCTTTTAACCCTACCTGGCCTGGGGGGCGGAAAGTGCCCCCCTAGTGAACTTTTCTCTGCTGAAAACACAACTGAAAAGTTTATCGCAAAGATAAACCACAATTTCAGGAAGTTCAATGAAAAATGGGCAACAGTAGAAAAGGCTTTTCAAGAAATAGATAATTAATACAATGGAGTCCAAATTACTACTTGTTACGACTACTTGTTTACTTATATTATACGGAATGTGATTTGTGATGTTGGGTGAATGTGGACGTATGCAAGTGTGAGTGGATTTAATTCGTATTAATCTGGTTTTATGTAAATAGCAAACGAATATGTGTATAATAAAAAAAACAAAAAAAACAAAAAACAAACTTTTCTCTGCTGTTCCGAAACGACAAAACCGAGGAGGCTGAAACTCGGTGACTTTAAAGCTTATCTTATTGGGGTCATTTTGAGCCTATTTTCATATACCCCCGGACAGAGGATCATGGGTAAATTCAAAATGACGGCCATGTGGTATCCGCGAAAGTCGTGTTTTTCAATCTTTTCGCTCCATTTCGTCACATTTTCCTTGCCTAAAAGGCGTTAAAAGTATTTTATTTATGCAAAACTAATTATTCTATATTTTATTTGATTTTTTTAGAGAAAAATCGGAAAAATGACAATTTCGAAAAATCGACCCCAAAA
>JAVTVY010006162.1:0-41161 GCA_036873755.1 Hanleya hanleyi | reverse complement strand
CGGTGGACCAAGGGTATGGAAATAGACGTTTTGGGATCTAGGGGAGCCTCTAATGGGCCGATGGAGTTGTATGAGGTATCAATGTGAAGCCTATCCAGTCATGGGTGGGTGCATGTAAAATTTTTCCTGAAAAAACCCCCGGAACACGGACTTTATCGAAAAATCCTGGAAAATGCCTATATGGGGTATGGGGGGTATATAGGTCGCCGGGCTTATTGGGACTTGCCTATCAATAGAGTTATCTCCCCCTAGTTCCAGGGTGGGTGTATGTAAAAATTTTCCTGATAAAATACGGAACACGGACTTTGTCCTAAATTACGGGAAAATGCCTATATGGGGTATGGGGGGTATAGGACCATCCTGGGAAACCTACTTCTCGACATTTGCGGTATAGGTTGTGGGGTCTCGTTTTCTTAGTCTCGTCAAGACAAACATGATAGGAAGTGTCGCGGAGCGAATCGTTCAAATTTTTGGGAAAAGTTCAGGGAGACCCATATAGTCCCATACTAGGGGTATAGGACCAATGTTTGTCCCACTGGGAAACCTACTTCTAGACATTTGCGGTATGGTTGTTTGGATTTGTTTTCTTAGTCTCGTCAAGACAAACATGATAGGAAGTGTCCCGGCACGAAACGGTGAAATTTTTGAAAAAAGTTCGAGGTCTGTATATAGCCCCATATAGACCCATATACGGGTTATGGGGTATAGGTCCAATGTTTGTCCCACTGGGAAACCTACTTCTATACATTTGCGGTATGGTTGTTTGGATTTGTTTTCTTAGTCTCATCAAGACAAACATGATAGGAAGTGTCCCGGCACGAAACGGTGAAATTTTTGAAAAAAGTCACCGAGGCCTGGGTAGGCCCATAGGCCTATACTGCATGGCTATGGGTGTATAGGTCCATACGGGGTGGACGTGTTGGGATCTAGGTGGGCCACTAATGGTCCGATGGGGTCGAGTGAGGTATCCATGTGAAGTTCACATGCAGGAGCACTTGACTACACTAATGGTTCGTACGTTGTCATTAGTCTGCGCATGCGCAGCCTGGCCGTAGTATAGAAAGCAGGCATTTTTGGGGGTGTGTGTGTGGGTGTGTTTGGGTTAGAGATGGGCTATTCACGGTTCGAATGGGTCGTGTGAGGTATCAATGTGAAGCCTATGTAATGGAGCATCTGATGGCGTGGATGTGGGGTAGAAATAGGGTCATTCTGCGCATGCGCGGTAGCCAAAGGGTATGGACGTAGACGTTTTTGTGGTCTAGGCGAGCCCCTCATGGGCCTATTGTGTCGAGTGAGGTATCCATGTGAATCCTAGGTGGGGGAGCATCCACCTGGACTAACATTCACGTGGTTTGGTGGGTCTGCGCAAGTGTGTGACGTCATTTCCGGTTTTTCAGAATGCTCAAACACTACCTCCAACTTTCTCGGCCCCGGCCCGGCCCCCCAGCGCGCGCGCGTGGGTTCTCCGGAAGTGCGCGGATGCATGTCGGATGTTGACCGGAAAGACCCGAAGGTGACCGCCATTGTGGGAAAATGGCGGCTACGTTGACCGGAAAGACCCGAAGGTCACCGCCATTGTGGGAAAATGGCGGCTACGTTGACCGGAAAGACCCGAAGGTGAACGCCATTGTGGGGAAAAACCCCAGTACATCAAAAGACACGGAGATGAACGACACAGACAAGTCTGGATATGTCCAAAGGTCACGCCCCATTCACCCAAAGCGGAAGTGACGTCATTTTTACATCCGGGTGAAATAAGGTCGGATTTAGCATTGATCTTATGGCGCAAGCGAGTATAACAAGTGCCACGCACGGTGTATAAAACCCTACCCAACAGGTACACTATAAAGCCACCTCTCTAATCGTTCGCTTTTCATTCCCCACCATGGCAGCGAGCGGAACAGAACTTGCGTTATTCCAACTGACGTCCGACGTCTACCTCATCGTCAATGACGATCACCTGGAGCTGGTCCAAGACGCACCGCAGAAGGTGAAGATTTTGTTATCGCTATCAGGCTGGACTCTATTGACACGATTGTTACAGGGAAAAGACCCTGAAAGGGATTTCATGCACGTGGAAGTCGGCGTGCACATACGCACTGCTGGAGAGGATTCCTTTTTCCCCGGTTGGAACAGAGTGGAGGTACCTATATCACACTCTGTCCACCCTTATGGATGGCACTGAAAGATGTACTCCCCGAGGTGGATGACTTACTACACCCCGAGGTGAAAGAACGGACTGTGGCTACCCGGAGGCTTACACCTGGCTGCACCCTATTGCTGTACCCCAAACGAGTGGACCTCATCGATAGCGGACTTAGGTGTTGGTGTACGCCTGAACCCAAAGCGCACGTCTCTTTGTCAACGGAAGGATGGACTACCTTGAAACGGGTGTTGTTGGGTGACCTGCACGGTGATAGCATTCACCTGTGTGACGACGTCTACATTTTCTGCGGTCCCTTTTCCGCTCGACTCCTCTGTCTGAACGACGGTTGTTTTACCCTGGACCCCGATCTATGGACGGCTTTGGAACAAGTAGTCCCCATTGTCGATAAGGTACTATCTCTATAGGAGCCACATAACCCATCAGAATAGTACGTATCACGGACTACACCCGTAGAGCTACGTCTAGGCGCGCATATGTGACATGGTCTATAAAACACGTCCCTCTGGATCCCACACCTTCATTTCTACGGTTGCAGAGCCATGACGGAGATCCAGCCCTATGATCCTCGCATTTTACAGCATGCCACCGTGGTTAATTCACTCACGGGTTACCGAGCAGTGGTCCGGTCCATGTTTGCAGATGGCGACGACAACGAGGGGCGACGCCAGATCCTCAACGAGTTCACAGAAGCGGTCCTCGGCAGAGTGCACTCGATGGAGAGGTGTGCCATCACTCACCACTACTGGACTATGACAGCCATCCTTGATGCTCGGGCTATGGACCACGAGCGCTCACGCCGGAACCAGCGACGGCTGGTTGGCCTCACAATAGTCTGTGCCCTATTGACCCTGGCGCTGTGGTATTGACAGTGGGACCTCACCATAAATACGAGGGTCAGACAGAGTGTGCGTCATTCAACGATCGTCATTGGATCAAGCATGTCACCAGTCCTACGAGCCATCTTTCCCCTTACACCCCGGGTGGGGTTACACGTCTATGAAGATAAAGTCACCCTCGTGGAAGACCGTGGAGATGTTTGCGGGTCGCGCGCTGAGACCGTATCGAATACGGTTAAGCTACACCGTGACGGCTGGACCAAATTTAAACGGGTGTTGAGCGGCGAGCTCGACGAACACCTCATCCACATAAACAATGCCATCTACGTACACCGTGGACCCTTCTTCCCACGCCTGGGCCGCTACCAAGACCCTACGCGAGGCTTCACCCTAGACCCCGATCTGTGGACAGCCTTCGAGAAAGTGGTGCCTATCGTGGACCAGCTGTTTACACCGGACGAGCGGTCATCAAACGAGTTGGAGTGGGCTCGTGCCCTGAGAGAAGCGGCGGCAGAACCCAATGAACAAATGTCTAGCCATGAACCAGACAACGATGCCATTGATTACCCGGCTACACTCAGTCAGCCCAGTGACAGGACCAGCCGATCCTTTGATCTCACGGGGTTCTCCCTATAAATACGAGAGACAGTCAAATCTGGTACCATTCACGTACTGACCATGACGGAGCATATAATACTGGCGTATCTCAGCTTGACCCCCGAGGTTTTCCTGCACGTGTATACGGATAAGGTCGATATCATGGAGGAGGTGGGAGACATCTGCGATGCGGACCCTACACAACCGTGCCCGGCTCACATTCGTCTGTCCCGGGAGGGCTGGACCAAATTCAAACGGGTGCTATCTGGTGAACTGGATGGCGACCTCATCCACTTGTGTCACGATGTGTACAGCCGACGCGGCCCTTTCTTTGCTCAATTGGCTCGGCTAGATGGGGGTACAGTGCATTTTACCCTTCACCCTGATCTATGGTCTGCATTGGAAGATGCCGTGGTAGATGTGGATCAAGTGCTTATCAAGCGGTCATCAGACGAGTTGGACTGGTCATTTACCATGGACACAGTGGAAGCCAACGAAGAAAATCAGAAAGAAACTCCGGCCCAAGATATACCCGTTATAAATAAACGATAAAGCCAGGGTCCATCATCATTTGTCACCATGAAGCGCTGGGAGAAGGTGTTGGATAACTTATACTACAGTCCCGACAGTCCGGTGGCCTATAGTGCATTATCGGCTCTCTATCGAGCGGCCAAACCCCAGGGGATACAACGTGCCCAAGTCCGAGATTGGTTAAGAAAACAAGACACCTATACTTTACATCGATCTGTCCGTCGCCATTTTCTACGGAACCGGGTCATCGTGGGAGGAATAGATGCCCAGTGGCAAGCGGATTTGGTCAATATGAGCGCCTTTGCCAAACACAACGATGGGAATCGGTATATCTTGACGTGCATCGATATCCTATCGAAGTATGCGTGGGTGGTACCCATCCGGACGAAAACGGGGGCAAATCTCATAGCGGCGTTCAAAGACATCTTCAAGACCGGGCGAAAACCTTTGTATTTGCAAACCGACGAAGGCACGGAATTCCTCAACAGACCGTTCCAACAGTTTCTGAAAGCCCAGAAGGTGTTTTTCTTCCATACGTACAACGAGACGAGGCTTCCGTGGTGAAAAGGTTCAAGAGGACATTCAAAGGCCGCATGTATAAATATTTCACCTATGAGAATTCAAGGCGGAACATCGATGTTCTCCCGAAACTTGTGAGTGGTTACAATCGAGCCTATCACCGGAGTATAGAGAGAGGCCCCATTGCCGTCACCCAACGCAATGAAGCCCAAGTCCGGCGTGTCTTGTACCCCAGGCAATCACAGCGAACGACGAAGGAGGTGTACAAGATCGGGGACCCTGTACGGATCAGTAAAGTCAAAGGTCAATTTGAGAAAAGTTACTTGCCCAACTGGAGCGATGAGCACTTCCTGATTAAACGGCGCCTACCCCAACAGCAGCGAGTCTATGAACTGGAAGATCCTCAAGGGGAACCGTTGCTAGGGACGTTTTACGAGATGGAATTACAGCCTGTCGTAAAAACACAGCAAGACTACTACACGGTGGAGCAGATTTTGAAAACGGAACGTCGACGTAGCAAACTGTTTCATTTCGTCAAATGGCAAGGTTGGCCCTGTTCCTTCAATTCCTGGGTCGCTGCCAACCAGGTGAAACGACTATAAAGCCAGACACCACTGCCGTCATCCTTCATTCCACGTCCGACCATGGACAAACAGCAGCCGCTCGAACACAGCGTTCTCCTCTAAAACGCGCAAAGCGCGGCCCTGGTGATAGTGTTAACCTGCTGGAGGTGTTGTAATGAGGTGTGTTTACGACGTAGCCAAGGTCATAGTTACTTAACCCCAATTAGGAATACTGGCCACTTCAGTGAAACCGGGTTTACAGATAGCACCAGTCAACCCCGTATCGAGCCCAGTCACACCACACCCCCGTGTACAAGCCGCACGCCTGAGTTCACACAAAGTTTTTCCCACACACCAGCACCAAGTACACCCACTACGTTCTAGCAGACCCACCGGATTTCATCCCTCACAGTGAACAGACAACGACGACCGACGTTGTACCCACCACCATCATCACTCACAGTGAACAGACAACGACGACCGACGTTGTACCCACCACCACCATTCCAGTTCACTCGTACGAAATTTACAAGAGCGGGTTACCACGACAGCACATACAGCTCGAACCATGGACCCTCGGTGGCAGCATCCCTTCACTTGCGTCATCGCAGGACCGACGGGTTCCGGCAAAACGCACTTCGTCCGGAAGCTCCTTCAACACGCCGACAGCATGATCACCCCACCTATTGCCCGAGTCGTGTGGTGTTACGGAGAATGGCAGGAAGCGTATGCAGCAATGCCCCACATCACGTTCGTGGAAGGCCTACCCAACTTGGCCGAGTTGGAAACCGACACCTTGGTGGTTCTGAATGATCTCATGGCGGAGACGGATGCGCGGGTCACCCAACTCTTTACCAAAGGCAGCCACCATCGACGGCTCAGCATCATCTACATTGTGCAGAATCTGTTCAGTAAAAACAAAGAACATCGGAACATCATCTTAAATGCCCACTACCTGGTGGTGTTCAAAAACCCGAGAGATACCACTCAACTGCTGCACCTGGCGAGACAGATGTATCCCGGCTGCACACCGTTTGCGTTGGAAGCCTTTAAAGATGCCACAACCCCTCAGCACGGGTATATGCTCTTCGACCTCAAGCAAGCCACCCCCGAGCACCTTCGACTACGGACCGGCATCTTTCCCGGAGAGGCCCACCACGTGTACATGCAAAAATAATGTAAACACACCCACAGTGGCGCCCCCAGCTGGGGTGTGTGTTTGATGATGGGGATAATAAAAAGAATGAATACCACAGCATGGTTGACTTTGTCTCTGTTCTCTGAGGTGGATAAAAAGGGCAGAGTTGTGGGTTCTGGCATTAGTTGTACATGATGTCTGCGCGAGTACGGAAGCACGCCCCAACGCTCCGTGTATTGAAGACGGCCCCACCCGAGTTGGTCCGAACCATTGTACGCAGTGCGGACCCTGACCTTGTACGCTGTCTGTGCGAGATCGGGTACAACCTGTTAAAAGGCAACGTACCACTGACTCGGCTCAGAAGACCAAGTTGGGCCAAGTAAGACAGGTCTCCCGAACCCTAGTCCAGAAGCGGGTCCCTCAAACACAAAAGAAAAAGGTGTTACAGAAAGGCGGCTTTCTCGGGGCCATCTTAGCACCGTTGGCCGCTTCCGTGTTGGGTCCAGTATTGGGTGGACTCTTTCGGCCGACAATGAACCACACGAAAAATATGGTCCTCGTCGAAACACGATTCCTTCAAAACCTCCAATCGCCCTACCCTGTCCCACCTACGGTGAAGACCATAAACACCCTCGATGGAGAGATGCAACAGATCTTACAGAGACCGGGGTTAAGCGACAGTGAGAAAGTACAACGGTACAATGAGACGCTTCAACGGTACATGACGTTCATGGACCAATACACAACCCTCTCTACCCCACCACCACCACCACCACGTGACACACCGCCGACCTCAGCATCGCTCCAACAGCCGCCATTACCAGGGGTACCACCCACAGGCCCACAGTGGGTGGAAGACGAAGTCCTGAAGAGTGTACCTGCATCGTTCAAGAAACAAGCTGGCCTGGTATTACAACGGATGAAACAGAATCCTAACATGACTTGGAATGATAAAGGCGAACTCCTGGTACAGAATCAGGTGGTCCCCGGCACCCACATGACGGATTTAGTGAATGATCTGATGCGTCAACGCAGATCGCACACGGATCCTCGAGGATGGGAGGTCTTCGCTCAAGGCTTGAAAGACATGCATGTACCACAGGAATTGGTGGGGAACCCCCACCGCTGGGCCTTTATGCAGCGAACCCAGCAATCGCCGAGCGGCCCACTACCTTCTTGGGAATCCGAATGGGAACCGGAGTCACCCCCCAAAACACCACCACCACAACGGGCACCTTCTTTTCAGGCCTTTAAAAAACCACCCTCGATCAGGACACCCCACATCTCCAGAGCCGTGACACGTAGCAAGTCACCGCGACGAACACGACGCCGGACACAACCGCTCAAGGCCTGGAACACCTATTAAAACCAACAGCAGCAGCAGGACAGCTCAGTCGCCATGTTTTACCTCACCCTACCCAGTAACAGTTCGCTGGATGTGTTTCCTGACAACACCTTGGCCAAGTACGTGACCCAGTTACCGCAACTGTTGCATTTACCTGGGCGCTGGGAATGTGGCCTCGTGGATATCCAATACCCTTACTCGTGGTACAACGTGCGAGCCAATGAAGTGTGGTACGAGGTGACCTACGAAGGCAAAAACACCCGATTCACCCTCCCCGAAGGCCAATACGATACCCCCAAGGAGTTCATGGGTGGGCTGTCAAGACTGTTGCATTATAAGGCTCTACGGGAGGTGAAGAATACATCAAAACCCATCAAATCCTTTCCCTTCAAGAATCACGTGGACTTCGATTACAACGCACACAACAACAAGGCACAGCTTATCGTCACCGCCAACGCGAGAGTCCTATCCTACAGCAAATGCTGGGTTTCTATCTACAGACGTTCGCTGGTCCCACCGCCCACCAAGGCGAGATCCCGATGGATATGAAGTGGGGTATGTACGGACTCTACGTCTACTCGGACGTGGTGGACAACCACATCGTGGGCGATGTCAACACACCTCTGTTACGGGTGGTCCCCATTAAAAAGACGTATGGAGATCAAGTCACCCACAGTTTCACCCACATGCTCTACTTGCCCGTACGACAAACCGACATCAACACGATCACGGTGGATATAAGAGATGACACGGGACGACCGGTGGCATTCGAACGCGAGAAAGTGGTGCTGACACTTCATTTTCGACAAGCACGTGCTCCCCACTTTGCATAATGAAAGTACCTTACGAGTGCAATGCACGCAGCTATATGGACTATTATGCCCAACAGGCCGGGGGTGGCTTTCCGGTCTTTAGCGGTGCACGTATGCAACGAGGACATGGACTGGGGAACATACTCGGCAGCATCGTCAAAACGTTCCTGCCCTTGGTGACGCGTGGGGTGAAAGCAATCGGCAAACAAGCGGTACGCAGTGGACTGCAAGTGGCCGGTGATGTCTTCGGGGGTACGGCACCCAAAGAAGCCTTGAAACGGCGGGCCAAAGAAGCGGGAGGCGTCTTGGTGGCCAAAGCACAACGCACCGTAGGGAATAAAAGAGCTGCCCTACCGAGACCACGCACCAGTCGACGACCGACCCAGCGACGACGCACATCGAAGAAGACAAAGGATATCTTTTCTTAAAACATGTCCTTGGTCCACGCCGAGTCCTGCCCCCTCCACCAACAGTGAATTTGATTTGTGGACCGTGCCGCCCAGCCCAGACCAGTGCTGAACAGTGATTATGTGGTGGAGCTGGACTTCCCGCTCTCCAGTTAATTTACCCAAAACAGCCTACCTTGTTCACCATCAGTAATGCGGATACGGCCTATGTGGATTTAGCCCATACATACTTGTATGTGAAAGCCAAGATCGTCAATGGGGATGGCTCCAGAATCATTCAAGCTGCAACGGTGGGCCCGACGAATCTCTGGCTGCACTCGATGTTTCAACAGGTGGATATTTTCCTCAGCGACAAACTCATCAGTGACTCGACCAACACGTACCCCTATCGAGCCTACATCGAGACACTGTTGTCGTATGGCCGAGAGGCTAAAAAATCTCAGCTGACAGCCGCTTTATTCTACCAGGACACACCCGAGCACATGGACACAGTGGACAATGTGGGATATAACAAACGGAAGGCTTTCACTGCGAACAGTGCCTCGGTGGATCTCATGGGTCGACTGCACGCAGATATGTTCATGCAAGACCGGTACCTCTTGAACAAGATCCCCATCAAAATCCGACTGATACGGGCGCCTCCGACCTTCGCCTTGATGGCCACTAACGTAGAGGGGCATGCAGCGGACTATAAGATTGTCATCCAAGACGCAGTCCTGGATGTCCGAAAAGTGAAACCGAATCCAGCCGTTCAATTGGGACACATGAAAGCCTTGGAAACAAAACCAGCCCAGTACCCTATCCGACGTGTACAAACCAAAGTGCTCTCTGTGCCTGCTGGAAATATGGGCGCCAACAAAGAAAACCTGTTCCTGGGGGAACTACCCAAGGGATTGATCCTGGCCTGTGTGGGAAATACCAGTTTCAGCGGAGCCTACCCAGAGAATCCTTTTGACTTTAAACATTTCGGCATCAATTTTGTGGCCCTGCATGTGGATGGACAACAGGTCCCAGCCACGGCCTTAACACCGAACTTTGGGCGCAGGAATTTCATTCGAGCCTATCAGAGCCTGTTTACAGCCACCGGTCAAATCAACCAGGACGAAGGGAATTTGATCAGTCGGGAGGACTACGCGAACGGATACACGTTGTTCTGTTTCGATCTGACCCCCACCTTAGAGAACGACCATCAGCTGGCCCTGGCCAAGCAAGGCAATTTACGGTTGGAAATCCACTTTGCACGAGCCCTCGCGACCACCGTCAATGTGATCTGCTACGCCGAGTTTGACATCATTCAAGTGGACAAGGCGCGCAACGTCCTGTGTGACTTTTCCACCTAACATGGATACAAACCAGATAACCACCGTGCTGGAGAATGACCCAGGGACACGTATGGTCTTTCAAGGGGTGTTCGCCCGAGATGTGTTCCCATTAGACCGTGTGTATCCTGCTCCATACGTTCTCAACACGGACCCGATGGATCGGCCCGGTGAACATTGGGTGGGTGTGTACTTGACAGAACAGCAGGGCGAATACTTTGACCCGTACGGCCTGCCACCCTCCATCCCGATTTAACAGACTTCATGGATCAAGGCACAGAGACGTGGTGTTGGAACAGTCAAACGTTGCAAAGCCTGACCAGTAGCGTGCGCGGACAATATTGCTTGCTTTACCTGTACCATCGATGCCGGGAAGGACCTTATCTACCATCGTACAGATGTTTGACGAGTACCCCAAGGCCGAGGACCGCGATGTACTCGTATATGACTGGGCCGCCCATCATTTCAATGTACAAGCCCCGTTCTGGGCTTAAATTCTTTCAATGTACACACGCCCGCTGTTCTGGGCTTAAGTTTACAAGCCCCCTGTTCTGGGCTTCAGTTCTTTCAATGTACAAGCCCCCCTGTTCTGGGCTTCAGTTTTCACGTGGTTGTTCTCACGGTGTTGTTGTTCACTGAATAAAAAAAAAAAGATCTCACCAAAAAACCCTGTCTTGTGTGTTTTATTCATAATGCCCAATGTGGAGATTCAGTCAAACTGAAATCAGTGGTGTAGGATGGGACCAAAATGTAACCCATCAATGTTAGAATGCAAGAGCACTATAGTAAAATAGAGAGCCAATGAAATCAGCCCACAGACCAAGTACGTGTTTTGGTCTAGGTTTGGAGCGGCCATTTCATTGAGGTGCGTGTAAAGGAAGACGGTGAGTGAAGACTCGTCCAACACGTATAGATTCAGTTTATTATTATAAGTTCTATGTATTTTTAAATATGGAAAAACCCGGATGTAAGATGAGAACCCGGATGTAAAACCACAGTACCCAGATGGGAGACGGAAAAAACCCACTGGGAAACCCGGATGTTGAGAAGAACCCGGATGTAGGCGCGGACGTAGGCGAAAGCATCCTAGTACCCGGATGTAGGCGCAGACGTGTACCTAGTACCCGTCCATTGGTTTTTTTATCGATCGCTCATTGGCTCTTTTTTCTCGACCGCTGATTGGCCCAAATGGAACTGTCCATCCTACCCAGGTTAATTTACAATCCCCTTTTGGGGTTCAAGCTCCGACTATCGATGCCGCAACATTGTCGCCGAACCTTGCCGAAAGGGAGACCTTGGACCTTTCGACCTGGATGTGACCTTTGACCTTTTGACCCGACATTCACCCACGCACTTCCGGAGAACCCGCGCGCGCTGGGGGGCCGGCCCGGGGCCGAGAAAGTTGGAGGTAGTGTTTGAGCATTCTGAAAAACCGGAAGTGACGTCACACACTTGCGCAGACCCACCAAACCACGTGGATGTTAGTCCAGGTGGATGCTCCCCCACCTAGGATTCACATGGATACCTCACTCGACACAATAGGCCCATGAGGGGCTCGCCTAGACCACAAAAACGTCTATGTCCATATCCTTTGGCTACCGCGCATGCGCAGAATGACCCTATTTCTACCCCACATCCACGCCATCAGATGCTCCATTACATAGGCTTCACATTGATACCTCACACGACCCATTCGAACCGTGAATAGCCCATCTCTAACCCAAACACACCCACACACACCCCCAAAAATGCCTGCTTTCTATACTACGGCCAGGCTGCGCATGCGCAGACTATTGACAACGTACGAACCATTAGTGTAGTCAAGTACTCCTGCATGAGAGCTTCACATTGATACCTCACTCGACCCCATCGGACCATTAGTGGCCCACCTAGATCCCAACACGTCCACCCCGTATGGACCTATACACCATAGCCATGCAGTATAGGCCTATGGGCCTACCCAGGCCTCGGTGACTTTTTTCAAAAATTTCACCGTTTCGTGCCGGGACACTTCCTATCATGTTTGTCTTGACGAGACTAAGAAAACAAATCCAAACAACCATACCGCAAATGTCTAGAAGTAGGTTTCCCAGTGGGACAAACATTGGACCTATACCCCCATAACCCGTATATGGGTCTATATGGGTCTCCCTGAACTTTTTTCAAAAATTTCACCGTTTCGTGCCGGGACACTTCCTATCATGTTTGTCTTGACGAGACTAAGAAAACAAATCCAAACAACCATACCGCAAATGTCTAGAAGTAGGTTTCCCAGTGGGACAAGCATTGGTCCTATACCCCTAGTATGGGACTATATGGGTCTCCCTGAACTTTTTCCAAAAATTTCAACGATTCGCTCCGCGACACTTCCTATCATGTTTGTCTTGACGAGACTAAGAAAACGAGACCCCACAACCTATACCGCAAATGTCGAGAAGTAGGTTTCCCAGGATGGTCCTATACCCCCCATATCCCATATAGGCATTTTCCCGTAATTTAGGATAAAGTCCGTGTTCCGTATTTTTTCAGGAAAAATTTTACATACACCCACCCTGGAACTAGGGGGAGATAACTCTATTGATAGGCATGTCCCAATAAGCCCGGCGACCTATACACCCCCCATACCCCATATAGGCATTTTCTCGGATTTTTCGATAAAGTCCGTGTTCCGCCCACCCATGACTGGATGCCCCTTCACATAGGCTTCACATTGATACCTCATACAACTCCATCGGCCCATTAGGGGCTCCCCTAGATCCCAAAACGTCTATTTCCATATCCTTGGCCCACCGCGCATGCGCAGAATGGTGACAACGCCCGAGCCGCTAGTCCAGTCAGATGCCCCTTCACGAATGCTTCACATTGATACCTCATATGACCCCATTGGACCATTAGGGGCTCCCCTAGCTCCAAAACGTCTATTTTCATACCCTTTGGCCACCGCGCATGCGCAGAATGCCGATATTTCAATCCCACATCCAGCCCATCAGATGCCCCTTGACGAATGCTTCACTTTGATACCTCATTCGACCCCATCGGTCCACTAGGGACCCACCTGGGTCACAAAACGTCTATTTAGGCATTCCCCGTATACATTAACATTGGAAGTCAACCCATGGGACTACTTTCTGTCCGCGGAGGCAGACCGCATTACCACCAGACCGCATCACCGCGGAAGAATTCGAGGTCAAAGGTTGCCGGAACTATAGCCTAGATAGGTCAGTACATGCCTTGATCATCATTAGTCCGAGTTGTCTCCCTTGCGTCCAGAGTGTATAGATGGCGCTACCATCGGAAGTGACGTCATTTTTACATCCGGGTGAAAGTTGACTCAATTTCACGGGACTCTACTACTTGTGTGGGTGTGAATTTCTGGTCTATTTTCTGACGTTTTATTTTCGTCAGTGAATCGCCTTGGATAGTGCGGCATCACTCTGAGTTATGTTACTTGACCACGTATTGATATGACTGAAAAAATGTTAAAAACGACGTTAAATCCTACTCACTCATTCAAACCCCAAGCCAGCTTGTTGGTGGTGTAGGGGACCCAAATGACATTGTGCGTGAGGGGTCTACTTTCCACCATACACATCGTCCTGGCTGATATATGCTGAAGACAGTTATCAATTCATCAATGACCAAATATCAATGATTAGATTCAGACAAATTGATATTTCATGGAAATATCATATCCTCACAATATATATATGGTCGGTTCTGCGTTAGCTTGCAAATCACAATGACAAAATCTCCTTACATTAAAGAACACCGAAAAACGTGTGTAATTGAAAGATCCATGTCACGAAATAATAATAATGCGTTAATAGTATAATTCATGTAGTACAAGGTCTTCACATGATAAAAAAACATTCTAATTTGAGTAATATACCTAATAAGTCCTACCACCCCATCACCCCCGCCACACCTCACTCTCCCACCTCCGGGTCCTACCCATGATAGCTTGGAGGATATCTAACTATAATTACAGGTTACTGACGGTGTGTCCGGAGGGAGGGACTCCGGGGTGTCCGGGGGGAATACCTTGGTCCAGACTCGGCCTCCTTACGATGACGTCATGAATCTGTAACATTTAAAATCCGTTATTTTTGTTCTTGTTTTGATTTCGAAATACCTCTATTCGTTTGAATAGCTGTAAATTTAAATTGCGATGTTTTACGGGCTCGACTGCGCGGACTTCATGGGAGTGCTCGAGGTCGTGAAATCGTGCAGTGATTTAAAATCAGTGTGGACAGTTTGCACCGGCAATTGCCTGATAGTGGCAGGGCGCCGTCTCCCTTCAAGCGATTGTTTTTTCACTTTCACCATTTTGAATTAAGACGGCCTTTTCTCATTGGTTCGTTATTTATATGACGAAAGAGCTTCCTCGTGACAACGTTTTACAGTCGCAGATGATCCGTGACGTAAGCATGGTCTTGTTTTCGATCACAAAATCTGTTAGCCTATAGTATTGGGCCCTTCTACGGAGGGCCAATGATCGGCTGATGCAGCAACAACAACATTTTCCAGTTAGACGCCAGATTTTGAAATCGAAAACGAGGCCGCGCTATGGGTGGCTCCTATAAATAGTGATCCAATGAGAATGCTCGTCTTAGTTTAAAATGCTGGGGTCGAATGACCAATCACTGAAGGAGAGACAGCTGGAACAGTACACTATCACTGTCTGTTAATATCTTGATAGTCTAAAAATCTGTCTGCTAACTCGACTGCTGGGTTATCCAGTGATTGGTCCAACGTTAGGTTGGTCCAATACTTTAGGCTATACCGGAATTCACATCAACCATATGTTATTCGTAAAGTAAATGTTCATCGTATTTCATGAGACTGTTCAATCCAATCCAGCCTGAGAAATTCTTCCGCCATTTGGAAATATAATAACAGAACGCGAGATTGTCTTTTGATTGTGATGAAAGACCGTCCGCAATACAGCGATGTCCCGTGAACAATAAAATGGGAGGCAATCAGAGTATATCGTAAACTATCACGGACAATGCGATCAATCTTCAATCACCCATCAGTAACCACGGAGACTGATTATTTCACAATCACAATGGCATGACTTCAACTAGAATACGTTACGGTAGGTCTAACAAGATAACATTGCAGAAGGGTACCGGTGAATAGAAACGGCGGTCCCTCAGATATGAATGTCCGCTTGCTATGATTTAACCCAGCCCCGGACACTGACAGCTGAAAAGCTTCACTTGGATACCACAGCCCGCCTTGGGTAAGCATAGGGGGCCGGACACTGGTCTCTGGGGACCACCGTTTCTTTCACACCGGAACAGTATAACTTATACGCGTCGGGTCCGCATTCAATATCCAGCCGTCGTCCACAAAAGAATTTCCGCGTCAATTAGCGAAAGACTTTATTTCTGACAAATATACTTTATCCAAATGAATTTCCAAGTCATTTTCTAGAGCATAACGATTACGTGTATAGTGAATAAGTCCACAGTGATAAGCGAGCTAACGTTATCACTGCCAGTATTCATTGCCGTTGACCTCAGCGACAGCGCGTGTGTTTATTTGTCTATAACCCAATCACCCCTTGGAGTTCCCGAGTCCGCATAGTAGTTCCTAATTTCTCTTCGATAGTCGGCGAGTCTACCGTTTTGTTTTCCAGTATTATGAATTAAATTAACTGATATTACACGGATTTACTTCAACAGATTTACTCAACCAAATCAGGGACAGAAATAATAAATCCGTAGATTCAGTATCATCTCGAGTAAAGAGCCTGGCTCGGGCCAAAATTGAGCCGCCTCCAATATTGAAGAGCGACTGATGCCATTTATTATAACGACAAAGTTTACATCAACAAATGTACGTAAATACGCTTATTCTCTGTTCGTTATAACAGCAAATTCGTTATAACGACAAATGTGGTCGTTATAAAGTGGTTTGACTGTAGTATTAAGTTATGCGATAAGGTTCAACAGGGTGAAGGGAGGGAGGGAATTTGGCTTAATGTCACACTCAAGTTTGTTTCACTCATATGGTGACAGTCAGTTTGGTTGGTGGAGGAAGCCGGAGTACCCGGAGAGAACCACCGCCCTTCGGCAAGTAACTGACAAACTTTCACGGATGTCTTAACACGGATGACTAGTTGCCGAAATAATGTAGTTAAAATATACTTTCAGTTAAAGCATAAGTTCAAGTAATAACGGAATTCAAAGCACAGTGGAAGAATTATGTTTGTTGACAATTTTTTAAAGAAATAACGGCGAATAAAAGGGTGGATGAGTGAGTGAACAAGATTTAACTTAACTTTCAATAATTTTTCGTTTATATCACGACGGGTGAGGGGAGGGGCGAAGCGTTGATGCCTACTTGTGACAGCTGGAGCAGTACTAATGCAGCCATTTTATATAGTGCTGTCCCACTGAAATATCATGGCGTCAGTGAATAACACTGATGATCCGACAGCATCGATCTTTACCGTGTACCGGTAATTAATTGTCTCATGGCTGTAGCCTGTGTTCTGTGTTTTCTGTAGAGGCTTTATTAATGCTTCACTGTAAGCGCTCGGACATACACCGAAAATAGCATGTGAAATAAAACCTTTATCACGAAATCATACATGTATTAGCAATTTGCTTTACATCAAGCCAGAATGTTGATAATATGGATCTGAGGTACAGCATCCGCACTTTTCCTCCGAATTCGCATTTTCCGATGACCATATTATAAAAGATCGATGCTATCCCATTGTGAAAACAGACACGTGCTTGGAGTTCATGCCCTGCTAATGGCACTTTCTCAAGCGTTCATTTTGTGTTGTTCACATTCAAGTTGGAACATCCAATTGGTAATTAAATTCTCTTGTCCGAAGAGTTCCTCCAAGAAAACAAGATATCCGAGATAAAAAGTGCTGGTCAAATATTAATCCATTTTCTCCAGCCTTCGCTGTATTTTCCGTGACAATGACCGCCATTGATCATCAAAGTCCTTTACAACCGACTCACTGGGCTGAGATCGGCGTACACTATATCCCGTAGCAAACAATACCTCTAGTTAAGGCTGCAGCTATGCGTGCAGCCTTATTGGATCAGCTTGGTCTCATGGGGGACAAAATGGCTTTGTTACGAAGAGTGCGAAAAAAACAAAGCAGAGTTGGAACTTACGGTCACAGGGCCAAATATGGAGAAGATAGTGAACTGGAAACTCGTAAATCTGGGCTGTCTCAGATGAACGGAAGTCTGTCTTTCAAGCCGAAATTGTTCATCTAAAATTCTAAACCGGAAGTTTGGAAAAAGAAATTTGACAACAAAAACTGCGCGAAAACGTCTTTGCGCATACCGCAAGATGGGCTCTCGCGAGACTTTTAAAACATCTGCTTGAAAGGCAAAACTAATGGATAAATAAAACGAACTTCACTTTATTGACTTGCACGATCTGGCGTAATCAGCCTATATTTTAATCGACTGTTCATGCCTGGCAACATCAAGTCGAAAACGAAACCAGAACAAGCTGAGCGATTCCTACGTTTTATTGCGGACAATACAAGCTCACTAAAACTTTGTCACTGAAGTATTTTAATCGGAAGAAACTCGTGCTTGCTAACACGGGCAGCTAACATGAACGTTGCGTTGCCCGTGCCGATTTTTACCAGACAAGCGGACAAGCGCCAACGAAACACGCGCGATTTGATCGAGAGAAGGTAACAACAACAACAATGATTTTGCTTGATAATTTGTCACGACAATTCAACATTTTCATTTGGGAACTCAACTTATCTCTTGAAGAACTCAATATTTATTCACTATAACACAATTTTTTTGCGCGTGTTTGGCGCGCATTTTCCCATCGATAAAAAGCTCAATTGTTTGTGGCAAAACTCAATTTCAAAATTTCTCAAAAATTCAATTCTTCAAATTCAAGTTTTTAATCTGGGTTACCTAGATGAAAAAGTGGCTAAAACCCCCCTGCTGTTATGATATTTAAGAAAATATCGTTCCAACAAATTTAATCTCATAATTGAACCTTTTGTTGACATGTTACACTGAACTCCCTAATAGTGGAACAGTCTGGTGAGAGAAATGAGCCCACCAAGTCAACATCCATCTTAGCTTGCTAAAGGCATTTCACGTTTCACTTAACACTAACTACTCTTAGCTTATCGCTATGGTTCGGCATGTATTTCACACGGCGCCACCTATCAGCCGCAAAGGACATATTTCTGGAGGGACATAATCCTGTTTGAAAGTTGTTCCTGAAGCATCAAGTCACATGTCCGCCCCATTTAAACGAGCCAATGAAATTATCTGTATTTAAATATTTCTCAGACATCAGACATGTCAGTTTCACGAGGCGCAAGACTGGGGGATTCTACGCGAGACCAAAACGAAGTTGTGCGAATTAGCTATTTTATTTCTCACTCTAGTGGAGCATGCTTCTTTGTTTATCTTAAGAAAAATCATATTACAAACGGCCTAACATATTTGAAAACAAAATAAAATCGGCGGCAGTTCACAGGAAAATGATATGCTTTTTATTTTGTGATGGGGGCACTTCGAGGCCCACCAAGGGATCATTTCAATCGATTGCTTTCTGGAGGTGTGTCTTCGTTTTATGAATGAGCTTGCGCCGATGTCGGATCTCACGGGACCAATCGGATATGACCAATTGGGAAATGTCCTAATGTACTCAGATATCACCCGTTACCGCATGGCAACGAGCAGAACTTTCTATGTATGATCGTGCAATACGTTCGGATGATGGTCAACATCGTGGAGTGAGGACATTGATCTTGGCAATGCAGAGCTAGAGGAAAGAGACAAATCTGTCAGTGTCATCAACGTCTCCCGATCGAGAAAAAAACCCCACAAAAAAACGTATGTTCAAATTTTCCAACGCCTGAAGAAATGGAGAGACTGGTTGGAATATATGACCGTATTGTGAAAAAAAGTTTCAGTAGAGGTGACAAGCTGAAGTACCAGGGTGACAAGTAAAAAAAATAGTTACTTCTGGACAGTAACTTTTAAAAATCTGTACGGATTCTTTGCAAATTTGGTATGTGGACAACTTCCCACAGGATATCACTCGAGATTGCTTTCCATGCTGGGTACTGAATGTTAAGGTTCCAAGCCAAATCAATAGTTTCAACATCGGGGGACTTCAAACGCTCCGGGTTTCATTAAACTTCTCTCTGACGCACCAAACTAATTAATGGAATAAATTATTGTACCTTGTAAATTTCATCCTGTTATGACTGTCAAAGGTGAAATAGGGGAAAATATGTATTTCTATAGATCACAGTAAAACATCAAAACCATAAAATACACACAGATAACGGCAGCCTTCCGAAGTCCACGAGTTCTAGTTAGATTTTGAACTGTGCGGCCTTGTCACTGGAAAAAACAAGGGTGTCGGTAGGGGATATGGGTGTCGTTAAGTGCGAACGACCCCCTCTCAGTGCCCAACCGTATGTTGTTTCCTATGTTGAACAGTACATTATCGGGCTCTAATAATTAAGCATAGGAAACGACCCCCTTTCAAGAAATCTTGGCGACGCCCGTGAATTGACTGTTGAAGTGACTGACAGTTCTCTAACAAACGTGCAAGGCCCACCAGACGCACAAAGAACAAGCAAGGTTTACTGTGTTCATCTTTCGTTAAATAAGCCTCACATGCTGTTCCAGAAATCATGAATATTCTCTTTAAATGTCACGCAGGTTGATTCATTCCTCAAAAGTGAACATAAAATCGTTTTGGTTCAAAATGGCTCCTGTTTTTGTCAATAACATCTTCCCGTACAGGAATTATCAACATTGGATGCTACATGGTCACTCCGGACTGATTCTGCACGAAATTCGCTTCCACAGAGAATCCCACGGTGAAGGAAACATTCCCCTCTGGTGCGATCTTGAGGCCAGATACAAGACAGATATTGCCAAACACGCTTCTACTAGACGTCTGAAGGTTTGGAATATCCACCAAGACATTGGGGAGGCAGATTTCACGAGAGACCCCATGGCACTAAAGGAGCCATAAAGTGAGACCCCAAATTCTACTCCATTAAGACCCGCGCACAAGATCAGGACCACAGTCAGCCGATAAATCCGTCGGGTGTTGTCGTCTGCTGCAAGCAAGTGGGAGGGAAAATGTTTGCATGAGCAAGTAGAATGATATTCAGTTTGATCAGATTTCAAAAGAAATGGACGATGGAAATTCTGTAAATAGCAAGCGGAATACAACAAGATTTTTAAAAAGTTCATGAAAAGAAATCGGAGCCATCGCAAAAAATATAACCCAAATTTACTTAATTTAAAAGATACTCTAAATACGGAGAAACCCCAAAGAAAAGTCACCAATGTCTCCTATGGGTCACCGTAGGAGTTTCAGTACATTTCTCCCCAATTGAAATATTCTTACCGTTGCTTTTTGGTCCTTGTTGTTGTGGTAGGGTGAACTGTATATTTCTCCGAATTCTATAGGTCGCAAGTATGTAACCCAGGGCGACTGTGAAGCCCCAAACAGAGGTCAACGCATGACAAATAATGACCATGTAGGAGGCATCTCTCTTGAAATAAGTCACCAGGGCCGTCGTGACATAGACACTGTAGTGTAACACCGAGATGACGAGTATTACCGGAAGATTTTGGAACTTTGGAGGACAAAGTGACAAGCGTGTAGAATCCAATATGGCGAGAAGGACGATACAAGAGGCAGAAGTTAGCGCGGGGACAGACAAGGCTCCAACAAGACTGTACACCATCCTGTGTAGAACCCTTCTTGAAAAGTAAGGATCCACTAATAATATCACAGCCCTCGGTAAAGCGAAAATCACCAACATGACGTGAAGACTACCTGACAGGCGGTTCGACGTCTGATGGTATTTTCCCCATGCTGTAACACAACTCGGTACCAGTAAGATGGCCAACGCGCCAAAGAAAACGGCAAAGCCGTAAACGTGGATGTTCCACAGGGCGCCTAATTCGACAATGATGCTCGAGCTGTCCAATAAAACTGAAGATGAAATATTGTTGGAAGATATATTTTCTCGATCCATTGAAGATGACTCCGGTATAATCCTGACAAGTGTTCGTATAATTGAGCTGCTTATCGAAGAACCCTCTTGGCAGCTTCACGACACCGATCAGTTCCTCCGTTGATTAATAATCTTCTGTCTATAATGTGAGACGAGCGTCAGGATCTATGGAAACAAAGTGGTGTTGTCTGTCGCCTGCAAACCTTTAATATACCTGGGAATTGACGTCACGTGTTTCTTTGACATCCCAGATATTTCAAGAATACCCACAAGCTGTTGGCTTGGAAAATCTTTCGCGATATCGAGCTTTCTTTGTTGTTTTCTTTTTTGCCTAAAATAGTTGTATGCAGCCTGTTTTCCTGTTCATTTCTTACTGTGTCGACAAGGCCTGTTTTCCTGTTCATTTCTTACTGTGTCGACATGACCTGATTCATAAAGATTCTTTTTTCCCTTCCTGAGTTCGCTGCATCTGTCTGGTAGACACGAAATATCAATCACAAATCCATCCTCGTACATGTCAACCTGACCATATGCATACAATGATCGCCGAGTCAATCTGGTGCGTTATTTCGTGTGCAGAATTATTTTATAGGTAACCTTATAAGTAATGACGAGTGGTAGATTATTACACTATCACTTGAATCAATTTGTCTCCAATATCAGTTCTTTGAAGATGTTTCTCATCCTCGTTCATTAAACACGTCCTTAAATTTGCTTGATTAATCATTGATCCAGTCCACTACCTCGATGACATAGTAGATAAGGATATGCATGACTTACCTTCGGGGGAACCAATTATGCCACCTTGCCTTAATTGCCGTACTAAGTTGCATGCTACTTAACTGACATGTCCTTATGGAAAAAGACTTCATTAAAATTACTGCCGATATGAAAGTGTCCTCAAGCCACTAACACACGGGTAATTATCCTCAATTTAGTTAATCAATTCACAAGTAATAATTGATAATTCACACTTATTCTCTCCAGAAGACTGACTGACATTTACACCTGAATTTGAAATTTAATGAGAGTGTCGTCACGTTATTATTTAAAACAATACAAAACAATAAGTCGCACAAAAGCGGTACATGACGTCTTCCAAATATTTTCAAGTTTCTACGTGGAGTTTCCAATGCAAAATGTCTCAACGCTTTTTATCGGGGCCCCATCACCACCAACTATTAGTTTTCTTCCATTTATTTTTAACACGTACATTTATCCTTCTGGTGATTTCCACTTAGGACGAAAGCGCTAGAAGAGCTGTTCTCATCTCATTATTTAGACCCTCGTCTTATGGAGATGATTGATCTATTCATTTGTATATAGTTCTATCATTTGTATATGTTTAGTGTTGGGTTTAGTACATTTTAATGAGCAGTTCTTGTGATCTTCTATGGTTTTAACCCTATCTGGCCTGGGCGACTTGGGGTGTATCGCAGCCTGGGGGGGGGGGCGGAAAGTGCCCCCCTATATATTTTCACTACCACAAAGGCTAGAGCACTAAAACTTAACACACAGTATATTTTGTTCAAGCTCTACCGGAAAATGTAAAACAATCCAAGATGGCCGCCATGATGACGTCACAGTGACGTCATCTTCTTGGAAGCCAATTTTCGGCCTTTTTGGAGTCGATTTTTCGAAATTTTGATTTTTCCGATTTTTCTCTCGAAAAAAATCAAATAAAATATAGAATAATTAGTTTTGCATAAATAAAATACTTTCAAGGCCTTTCAGCAAGGAAAATGTGAAGAAATGGAGCGAAAAGATTGAAAAACACGACTTTCGCGGATACCACATGGCCGCCATGTCGAATTTACCCATGATCCTCTGCCTAGGGGTATATGAAAATAGGCTCAAAATAACTCCAATAAGATAAGCTTAAAAGTCACTAAATTTTAGCCTCCTCGGTTTTGTCGTTTCGGAGCAACAGAGAAAAGTTCACTAGGGGGGCACTTTCCGCCCCCCCCCCCCCAGGCCAGGTAGGGTTAACCCTATCTGGCCTGGGCGATCTGGGGTGTACCGCAGCCCCCCCTATATATTTTCGCTATCGCTAAGGCTAGAGGGCTGAAACTTACCACACTATATCTTTGGGTCAAGCTCTACGTCAAAATCGTCGAATTTTTTATTTTTGTTTTTTCTTCGCAAAAACTGCATTATAAATTAGTAAATAATAATCTGATATGAAATAAAATACGTTTTACCCACTTTTCCGTAGAGAAAAGCAAAAAATTTGAAGAAATATGACGAAAGCATAACTTTTTCTGGTACCCCACATGGCCGTCATTTTGAATTTTCCCATGATCCTCTGCTCGTGGGGTTATGCAAATAGGCTCAAAATGACCCCAATACGATACCCTATAATGTCACGAATGTTTCAGCTCTCCATTTTTTGGCGTTTCGGAAATATCGCAGAAAGTTTGATAGGAGGGCATTTTGGCCCCCCTCCCCCAGGCCTGGTAGGGTTAATGTGGGAAGGGAGGGAGGGGGAACAAATCAGGGGGTGTTTTTTTGGTGATGCTAAGACATATGTTTCAGAAAAATGCATAGAATCGCGTTGAGTCAACATGCGTAATTTTTGCGTAATTTTTGAAGAAATATGGCGAAAACATCACTTTTCTGGTACCCCCACATGGCCGCCATTTTGAATTTACCCATGATCCTTTGCTCGGGGGGTCATGCAAATAGGCTCAAAATGACCCCAATATGATATTCAAAAAAGTCACGGAGTTCCAGCTCTCAACTTTTTGTCGTTCCGGAGATACAAGCAAAAAACCAACAAGGGGGGGGGCGGAAAGTGCCCCCCCAGGCCAGGTAGGTTTAATGTGGCTTATCACTTTGTATTCTTTCATGCAGACCTGTATTTTATCCGCCCATATGACGTATTTTTAATCATGTCGTATGGCTTTAACTCCAGCATTTTTGGTCTCTCATTTTCACATCTTTCGGTTGCATCAAGATGAAGATTACTGTCATTTGGTGCAGAAAAACAGATTGCATTTGGTGTCGATCTTCGTATCTTCCGAATCACCGGATATGGAGGACAGAAACCCAGTGACTGACGATGGAGATATCCAAGAATATTGTGTAAATTTAATTAGACTTTAATATCCTCCACAATCATCTGTTTAGCACTAAAAAACACTTTTGTGGCTTACCAATAAAATTAATGAGGTTCGAGCCTCGATTCGACAAGCAGCACCAAATGACGAGATTGTCAGTCAGTTAGATTCTGTCTCTGAACAATGGCCATTATCTATTTCGAACGTCATTCATGAACACTATGATATAGCTTTTGAAGCTCTAATTCATAGTCCGATGCACCGAAATCTCCATTGATTGAATCCACCAAATGCTTTTTCCAAAAACAAAATCAACAAGAAAATGAGTTCAGAACTTCTAGATACAGTTTTCCATATGTTCTTTGCACTGATAACAACAAAAGCTCCTGAGCTAGTCCCTGATGACGATTTCGAAACTATGCTTAGCCAGCCGGCGTCGTCTGGCGGTGTCTGTCACGGTCCTCTCAATAATCCGCAGTCCTTGACATCTTCCCCCATCCTTCACGGACCCGAAATAGAGAGAACTTGAGAATTATTCCCGAATTGCGTAACTCCCATTGGTGAACACATTAAAAGGAAACGGACGGGAGCAGCCGAGTCAATGTGACTCCAATAAGATAAGCTTAAAAGTCACTAAATTTTAGCCTCCTCGGTTTTGTCGTTTCGGAGCAGCAGAGAAAAGTTCACTAGGGGGCACTTTCCTAAGGTAGGGTTAACCCTATCTGGCCTGAGCGATTTGGGGTGTACCGAAGCTCCGGGGGGGCGGTGTGCCCTCCCCTATATATTTTCGATATCGCAAAGGCTAGAGGGCTGAAACTTACCACACTATATCTTTGGGTCAAGCTTTACGACAAAATGTAAAAAGTCCAAGATGGCCGTCATGATGACGTCACTGTGACGTCATTTTCAAAAAGAGCATTTTTGGACGATTTTTCGGTCAAATCGTCGAATTTTTTATTTTTGTTTTTTCTTCGCAAAAACTGCATTATAAATTAGTAAATAATAATCTGATATGAAACAAAATACGTTTTACCCACTTTTCCGTAGAGAAAAGCAAAAAATTTGAAGAAATATGACGAAAGCATAACTTTTTCCTGGTACCCCACATGGCCGCCATTTTGAATTTTCCCATGATCCTCTGCTCGTGGGGTTATGCAAATAGGCTCAAAATGACCCCAATACGATACCCTATAATGTCACGAATGTTTAATAGGCGAGCGGCAGATCCTAGAAAAGGGCCTTATTTTTCGCGTTTAATGCACCCACCCTACACACACCTGGATCATACATCATTTTAAAGCCTATGGTCTCCACTTTTCAGATCTACCTGCAGTACTGTTGAAATGTGGTGCCGTTGCCATGGAAACGAGCTCCAAAAAGTCATGTTAGATTTACCATTTTCCTCACTATTGGAACACTTGATAATATGGATAACATAGATTCTTGGATGCAAAGGTTCAAATGATGATCCAAGCGCGAAACTTGACATGGCTAGTCTAATTAGGACACTTTTTCCAGAAATTAATGTTACCTAACTGAAATCCAAGATGGCGGCTGTTTTCCAAGATGGCCGCCGAAGGACCCTGCTAATACCTGATTTTGTCAGAAAAAGTGATGAAATTTTACGATTGGAATTATTTTGACCTTCACGTATATACTTATAGAGAGGGGAAAGGAGATTCTGGTATCTTTATGTACTCCCAGATATATGTTCTAACATTCCTGAATCTGATGATGTCACTATTGAAGGGTTGTGCCATGATGTGACCAATTCGAGTTCGCAGTGTGTTATCATTGGCTGGAGTTTTTGCATTAGTGATCCCATTTGATGGAGGTTATGTCTTAGTTACGCATTATTATATCTATATAATGTCCTTTACTGAAAGATTATTTCCATAATTTGATGCATGAGTAGGCGTATCTTGGAACAATACTTTACCTTAAATTGTGTTTCGGTCTAATCTGTGCCACCTGTTGGCCATTTTGGAATTTCAACAACCTTTACTTATTAGGGTTAATATAAATAAATGGACTGTTCCTGTCTGTTGGTTGTTAGCAGAATGTTCCGAACTGACAAGAAGTTTATTTGGCATCAATTTGCTCACACTATTCACTGTACCCCCGGAGAACGTTGTACGGATTTAATTATTCAGTGTGCCCAAATAGGACACATGTCGGAAACTGGACCCTGAATAATTTCACCTGGGTAATTAATCCCATGGAGTATTGTAACGCTGGATCATGGGAAATGTCATATCCATTGGGCTAACTTTCTGTTTGCCACCAAACATGGCAGGCTTATATACTGCATCAAGGAGAACGTTCAATTGGGCTTGATTTTCCACTATGCCCAATTGGAACCCACATCGAAAACTGGACCCAGGATAATGTATTTTTTCTGAGAATTATATTCCAGCTGTGAAAATTAATGCAATTACTTACTGGGTCCCAGGGAATGTTCTGTTTTATTTTCTCTTTTTTTTTTTAAATCGAGATCTACAGTTTCACATATTAATGCCGCTGTTACAGAGAAAACGGGCATAAACGATCACACGACATTCTGAAATGCCTCCTCCAGAAGGGATTGAAAGTAACGTTAATAATAAATACTACAGGTCATTGTACAGGAAATTACATAAATATCTCCAGCGAGACTGGTTTGAACTTGAATGGGACAGTTCAGGACAGGAAACCGGCATGTAAAACACTACCGAATTATCGAATGTCTCATCAAGCTCATATAGGTAATACACTAGTAGTAGGGAAAGGACCAATCTGGTCGCATTGAGGCTCCTTTGTGTGAGGCGGATGGCGTCATGGATAATGTCACTTCCGGTGCGAGGTCACGTCCGGATCAAAAGTCAAAGAGCACTTCCGGTTACGTGCCATCCGAAGATGAAGTGACTTCCGGTGTCAATTGACGCATGCGCAGTCGGTCAGTAGCAGAAAAAAGGCATTTGGGTGGACGTTTTGGGGTCGAGGTGGGCCATCCTTGGTTTAAAAGGGTCGTGTGAGGTGTCATATTGAAGCGCTCGTGGGGTAGCGTCCGATTGGGGTGTCTTGTAATGGAACTGCCATCAATCTGCGCATGCACAGTCGGGCAGTTGTAGAAAAAGGGCATTTGAATGGGCGTTTTGAGGCAGAGATGGACCATCCGTGGTCAAAATGAGCTGTGTGAGGTGTCATCTGGAAGGACTCGTGGAGTAGAGTCTGACTGTGGTTGCAGTGAAACTGCCGTCAGTCTAACGCTAGGGACTTAGTTCCCTAGTTTCTGTACCTAGTCCCATAATGTTTTATTTCTTCGACGCAGACAGTTGAGAGAAAGAAAGATCAGCACGTTCACAGATGTATTTTAGTATTCCTCCATCACATCACACCCACACTGGGGGAGCCGCGTTGGGTGTGTTTACATAATAGTATGGCCGAAGATTGACACTCCGAATGGCAGATTCTGATTGGACAGGAACAACCGAAAATATGTCAAGCAGATAAGAGGGACCATGACAGATGCAACATAAAATGACGGCTTCTGATTGGACAAGAGCAGCCGATGATGCATCTGATACACGCCATACTATTATGTAAACACACACGACACTACTGCTGCCCGACTGCGCATGCGCGGATTGACAGCACTTCCACTACAGACCACATCAGCCTGACTCTCTCCCACGAGCACTTCAATATGACACCTCATACGATGCATTTGGACAGTAAATGGTCCACCTCGACCCCATAATGTCCATTCAAATGTCTTTTTTCTACTACTGTCCGACTGCTCATGCGCAGATTGACGGCGCTTCCACTACAGACCACATCAGCCTGACTGTCTTCCACGAACGCTTCAATATGACACACCACACGGCCCGGATAGTCCTCCTAGTCCCCAAAACATCCAACCAAATGCCTCCTTTCTACTACTTCTCGGCTGAGCATGTGCAGATTGACACTACAAACTACATCAATCTGACTCTACCCGAAAGGGCCCCAAGATGGCACCCCACACGGCCCGTTTGGATCATGGATGGCCCACCTCGTTCCAAAATCGTCTATTCGAATGCCCTTTACTACTGGCGGCACTTCCACTAAAAACTACCCCAGTCTGATGTTCCCCCAGGTGCGCTCCAACATGACACCTCACACGAACCAATTGGACCACGAATGGTCCAACTCCAGCCCAAAACGCACATTCAAACACTTTTTCTCTACTACTGCCCGACTGCACATGCGCAGATTGACGGCAGTTCCACTACAAACCACTCAAGTCGAACGCTATCCCACGAGCGCTTCAATGTGACACCTCACACGGTCCACTTGAACCAGGGATGACCCACTTCAACCCCAAAACGTCCACCCAAATGCCTTTTTCTAACCGAATGTGACGTCATCAGAGAACAGCCTCAATGCGACCAGATTGGTCTACTACTGATACTCGCTGGACTATTAGGAGTAGAGTGTGTGAGATTCTGTGGAAGCTAAAACCGCCGTATAATTTCCATAGGTCTAGCCGTGATTTGCTGGCCTGGATGAACACATTTTTATCATTGGTTGCATTCGGTTGCCCTGTTCTGCTCACTGAAAAGGACATGGAACAATCATATACTGTTTTTTTTAGAAGGAAAATCTCATCATCCTTAGTCCTGGTTCATCTGACAAAGCCGAACCATAACAGTTTCGTACGCAACTTTGGTTATCTTAAGACGTGCAACACTTTGTTCTCTCTACCACGGCTGATGCAAGAACAGCTATGAGCTAATAAAGTTGTAATCAATTGGCTAGGTGGAGACGTTAGGAGTAGTATAGTAAGCGTAAAATAGCGCACATTGACCTCAGAAATTTGCATATGACCTCTGTGACGTCACAGCGACAGCCAATCAGAAGCGAGTATTCTGTCACAGGGGTCACTGTGGGTGGTGGTGGTGGTGGGTTTAAGATGGCGGCCTGTGGGAGGTGGTGGTGGTGGTGGGTTTAAGATGGCGGCCTGTGGGTGGTGGTGGTGGTGGGTTTAAGATGGCGGCCTGTGGGTGGTGGTGGTGGTGGGTTTAAGATGGCGGCCTGTGGATGGTGGTGGTGGTGGGTTTAAGATGGCGGCCTGTGGGTGGTGGTGGTGGTGGGTTTAAGATGGCGGCCTGTGGGAGGTGGTGGTGGTGGTGGGTTTAAGATGGCGGCCTGTGGGTGGTGGTGGTGGTGGGTTTAAGATGGCGGCCTGTGGGTGGTGGTGGTGGTGGGTTTAAGATGGCGGCCTGTGGGTGATGGTGGTGGTGGGTTTAAGATGGCGGCCTGTGGGTGGTGGTGGTGGTGGGTTTAAGATGGCGGCCTGTGGGTGGTGGTGGTGGTGGGTTTAAGATGGCGGCCTGTGGGAGGTGGTGGTGGTGGGTTTAAGATGGCGGCCTGTGGGAGGTGGTGGTGGTGGTGGGTTTAAGATGGCGGCCTGTGGGTGGTGGTGGTGGTGGGTTTAAGATGGCGGATTGTAGAAAAACGTATAAAAGGAGGCGATTTTTAGGGTGGGGGTGTATTCATTGCACTACCTACCTGACTCACCTGACCAGCCTGCCTGCCTACCTGCCTGCCTGCCTGCCTGCCTGCTTGCCTATCCGCTTGTATGAGACGAAAGCATGAGACGTGGAGAAGATTTTCCCTGGGACCCAGCAGCACCTCCGGTTGAAGTCTTGCCTGAAGACGAGCGTGTCAGGGACATTTATCGACGACACTGGGCTACCATACGCCATTGTTTTCACCGTGACCGTCGTCTATTGGACTTGTATAACTATCGACTGCAGGACCTCACGTATTTGTCTACCTATGCCGAGAACATTTTCACAGATCAGGTGACAGCGTTCAAGTTGAATATGACATTCGGGTACATTTTACGGCACAAGGAGACGGACCAGGTGCGGTATTATTATCCCAGCAATAATACCTATGTGTTTGATCAGCCGTTCACGGTGACGGATGCGATTTCTCTGGAGCCACTCATCGATCAACTGACTACGTTGGATCCATTGGAATGGGCCCGGTTGCAACGCCCCAATACCCAATGGCTTGTGGAAATGGTGACCAACGTCACATTTTTCGTCATGAAAATGAGAGATCATCCTATCGGTGCTCCTGTACTACTACCCCCTTGGTTGCTTCATGGACACGGCCTGTATGCATTAACAGCAGGGGCACATGGGCCCTACAAAGACCGGAAATGTCTGTTTCGGTGTTTGGCCGTGCATGTGGACGAGTGTAATCCCCGGTATTGTGACAGAGTGGCCAATGACTATTGGGAACAGTATTTACAGCAGCAAGACTTGGATAAGCGGCACTTCCGTGGAGTTCCGTTCAAGAATTTGGATGACGTGGAAACACTGTTCAACATCAATATCTTTGTATACCGATTACGATGCGAGGAGGAGGATACATTTGTGGCTGAATTGGTTCGTCGTTCAACAGAACGGTATGCTGCTACGATGAAAGTCAATGTGTTCGACGACAATGGCGTGAGTCATTTTTCGCTGATCTACAATATGAGCCAGTACGCTCAGTCTTTCAGTTGTGCCCAATGCCATCGGGTGTTTCACCGTTCCTCCGACTTACATCGCCACGAGAAAATCTGTACGAACGTGGTGAAGCGAGTATATCCGGGTGGTGTGTATCATAATACGCCTACTATTTTCCAGGAACTGGCCGATGAGGGTTTGATCATACCGGAGCAGGACCGTTATTTTCCCTACCGGGCGTGTTACGATTTTGAGGCGCTGTTGGAGCCCATGGACATGTTTTCAGCGAAAACGCAGTGGACGCAGCGCCATATTCCTCTGAGTGTGAGTATTTCGAGCAACGTACCTGGCTATGACGCTGCACCGGTGTGTTTCGTGTCCACGGGGGATTCCCATGAGTTGATCACCCGCATGATGGAGTATTTAGAAGAAGTCAGTGCGGCTAGTACAGAACTATTGGTGTCCAAGTTCCAGGACGTACTGGACCAACTGGACGATCGGATTCCTATACCGGGTGACCGGGTGTAGCGTTTAGTGACGATGAAGAGTCCGAGTCCGAGTCGGAGCCCGAGTCGGAGCCCGAGTCGCAGCCCCTGCAGTCGCAGGATGTGCCTTTACCGAAACCGTATGCGGAGAAATTGAAAGTGCGCTTCCTACAATATCTAGGTCAGTTACCGATGCTAGGTTTCAACTCGGGGCGCTATGATTTGAACATGGTGAAGGAATTTCTTTACCCCTACTTGGCCCAGGCGAATACCCTCAAGTCCGTCATCAAGAAGATCAATAATCATATGGCCCTGACTACCACATCACTGCATTTCCTGGATGTACGGAACTACTTAGCTCCTAATTATAGCTATGATCAGTGGGTGAAGGCGTATGACTGTGCACAAACCAAAGGGAGGTTCCCTTACACGTATATATCGACGCTCGACTGTTTGGAAGAAACACAGTTGCCACCCCGGGATGCGTTCTTTGATGATTTGAAGCAAGTGGAATGTCCCGAAGACACGTACCGGGAACTACAGCAGGTATGGAACGATCAACATATGCACACCTTGCGAGATTTCTTGATATGGTATAATAACCTAGATGTGGTTCCTTTCCTGGAAGCGGCCGAGAAAATGGTTCAACTCTTTCGTCGTGAGATGCACGTCGATATCTTCAAGGAGTGCTTGAGTTTACCGGGTCTGGCGCTTCGCCATCTTTTTCAAGCGTGTCCTACGTACTTCTCGCTGATACAGCAAAAAGATGCAGACATGCATGATTGTCTAAAGCAGAACATTGTGGGCGGACCGAGTCTTATTTTTCACCGTTACCACGAGAAGGACGTCACTACTCTCCCCAGTGGAAAACCCTGTGCTAAGATCATCGGATTCGATGCCAATGCCTTGTACCTGTGGTCTCTGGCCCAACCTATGCCCAGTGGCCATTATACACGTTGGTTGGCGGAAGGTCGGCATTTTACACCGCAACGCACGACCTACAAGCATCTGGCTGATCAGTGGTTGGATTGGGAAGCCTATCGACGGGGAATTACTATACGACACCAAACCAACGCCACAGAGAAGCGCATAGGAGATCGTCGACTCCCCGTCGATGGGTTTGCCCTGGTGGGTAGGACACCCACCGTATTCCAATTTTACGGTTGCTATTGGCACGGCCACGGATGTCATTTCAGCGCTGGACGCTTCAACGAACGACGTGGAAAAACACGGGCAGAATTACGGGAAGAAGTGGTGGAGAACGGTGATTATGTGAAAGAGAGAGGATACCATCTGATCGAAATGTGGGAGTGTGAATTTCACACCATGTGCCAGGCCCTGTCCCATTTACGGCGTTTCCTAAAAGAGCGCGAGTACCCCTTGAGTCGTCGGCGACTCCTGAGTCTGCCACAGATGTTCGACGCCATTCGTTCCGGGGACCTCTACGGCTTTGTCGAATGTGATTGCATGTTCCCGACACTCTCAAGCCCCTCTTCGCCCAGTGCCCTCCCATCTTTAAGAACACGCTGGTGGGTCGGGATGATATTGGGGACACCATGAGGGCCTATGCGGAGCAACACGAGTGTTTGCCTCAACCTCGACGGATGTTGATTGGTAGTATGTGGGCCGAGAAAATCTTGCTGGGCACTCCCTTACTGCAGTGGTACATGAACCACGGTTTGGAAATTACTCAAATATACCAAGTGATACAATACGTACCCCACGCCTGTTTTGCGGAGAATGCCGACATCGTGACGTCGGCCCGTCGTCAAGGTGATCAAGACCCGAGTCAGGCCATCATCGGTGAATCTTGGAAGTTGACGGGCAATGGGTATTACGGAAAAACAGTCACGAACCAGGATAAGCACGTGAACGTGAACATTTGTACTACTGCCCAAGCCCGCAAAAAAGTGAATTTTCCTCTGTTTCGGTCCGTGGACGTCATTGATGACGACACCTATGAAGTCACTTCAGCCAAGAAGACTATCCGTTACACCCTACCCCTGCAGATTGGATGTATGGTATACCAGGTGGCCAAGCTGAGAATGCTGCAGTTTCTCTATGATTTCATGGGTGTGTATTTTAATCCATCAGACTGGCAACTCATGGAGATGGATACGGACTCGGCCTACATGGCCGTCTCTAATGCGGATTGAGAGTCCCTGGTGAAACCGGAGTTACGTACCCAGTATGAAGCGGAACGGGACCAGTGGCTACCTCGACGTGACCATTACCAGTACGATAAGCGTACGCCGGGCCTCTTCAAGCTGGAGTGGAGTGGGGATGCTATGATTGGTCTCTCCTCCAAAACGTATTACTGTTACGGGGGAGACGAAAATAAGTTTATCTCCAAAGGGGTGAGCCGGCGCGATCCCAACATCGACAAAGCCTTGTACTTGAACGTGCTGCAAAGCCAGGCTAGTGCGAGTGGCACTAACCGAGGATTTCGGGTGGTGGACCACCAGATGCGGACGTACATTCAGCAACGAGACGCCTTTACTTTCTTTTACCCGAAACGGAAAGTGTTGGCCGATGGTGTGAGCACCACTTACTTGGACTTGTGAACGGGAACACTATAACTGTTGATACACAAACAACTGTAAAAGTCAGGATGGCCGAGTGGTCTAAGGCGCCGGTATTAAGTGCTGGTCGGCGAAGAGCTGGCGTAGGTTCGAATCCTACTCCTGACAGAACTTTTTTGCACCTTAACCCTACTATTTGTACCCTGTATTCTGTTTGTACCTATTCTATACATTCTTGTTGACTTAAATAAAAAAAAGTCAAACCCCTCATTTTTTGTGTTTTTTCATCAATTTTTATTGAACATCAATGAACGTCAGAACAACAACGTCATAACAATAACTTGATAAAAAAACAAGTGGCCTGCGCGCAGTGCATTTAAGTTAACCAGAGAAATGGAGCATGCACATTAAAACGAGAGGCCGTCCAGTCATAGACGAGGTCATCACGGTCTTCGGCTTGACAATAATCATCAAACATGTGTACGATGCTTGGCATAGAATGTCCTCTACTCTGGTGAGTGAGATAAAACACACAGTACTGTCCGCACACACTACTCAATGGTCCTTGTAATCTTTGAGTATTCCAACGCCACATTGTAGTAGAGACGTCCATGAATTTCACCAAATCGGGATGTAGGGGTGCAAGTCCGTAGGAATCAAAGTATTCGCCTTGGCCTAGGGTGTCCACGTACACAGCTACCCAATGTTCACCGGGTCGAGACCCCGGGTCTGTATTCAGGATGTAGGCTGCTGGGGTGATGGAGTGGGTGGGAAACACATTGCGTGGAAACACACCTCGAAAGGGGATCTTCGGATCTCGCTTGAGTATGCCCATCAGCTGTTCTGTATCCATGACTCTAGTTGGCGTAGTCACACAGCACGTTTCTTTGCTGATCCACGCTGATGACGTTATCAAACTCGGCGTAGCAAATCACGTTAATGGTCTGGGCTAGAGCGGTGGCGAAACGCAGTTCCAACCGTAGGTTTCCTTTCTTCAGCAAGGCTAGTTGATGATCGTGTTCCAAGGTGGGGGTGAGGTCGAAGGCGAACAACGTGTACCCACGGTAAAAGTCTCGTCGAGTGATGGTATTTCCTTCGTCCTGGTTGTTTTGTCCTGTGGCTGTATACAGGTTCAGGTAGCTGCGCACATAGTTTTGGTTACCAAAATCCGGTTGTAATGGCCGGGCTGGAATTTGATGGCCAGCCACGTGCAGTGCCAAAAAGTTCAGGTTGAAATGTTGAAAGGCGAACGGATTCTCATCTCACGCTCCATTGAAAGCGGTGTTGGTCACACACGCTATGGTAACACGTTTAGGGAGGTCCCCTAGAAATAAATTTTCACGATTGGCCATCATCGTACCGGCTGGCACAGAGAACACCTTGGTCTGTACGCGTCGGATGGGGTACAGGGCTGGTTTCTTCGATAAGGCTTCCATGTGACTCACCAACACGCCCTGTTGCAAATCCACCGTACGCACAAACAGGGCTGCATCTTCTAGGATGATCTTGTAATTGGGGGCCGCTCCACCGGCCATCAAGGCGAACGCAGGTGTGGAACGGATCAACTTGATCTTAATGGATACACCGTTCATCATGTAGCGGTCTTGCAGGAACAGATCGGCGTGCAGTCGTCCCATCATATCGACGGACTTGCTATCGGCTGCCAAGTTTTTGCGCGCGGTCAACCCATTATTAGCAGCCAGCACGCTATTCATGGCGCCGGGTGTATCCTTGTAGTACAGCGCGGCTTGCAAGTGGGATTTTTTGGCATCTGCACCGTACGACAACAGCGTCTCCATGTAGGCTCGGTACGGGTACGTATTGGTCGACGTACTGATGAGTTTATCGCTCAGACTCATATCCACCTGTTGGAACAAGGAGTGCAGCCAAAGATTCACCGGGCCTACTACTGCATCATCCGCTAGGTCGCCCCCGGCTGCGTCCACTATTTTGGCTTTCACGTACAAGTAGGTGTGGGCTAAATCCAGGTAGGCCGTATCTTTGTTTTCAATGGTAAATTCCACAGGTCCCGTCCCCGTCAGGCTAGCCAGGGGTCGATGTTCTACCCAACGTCCTTCGGCTACACTGGTTTGGGTGGGAGGAATAGTCCACAAATCCAATTCACTGTTGGTAGACGGACACGACTCGGAGTGAATGAATGCCATTATGCGAAGATGTCTCTCCTACTACTCTTCTTCTTCTTCTTGGTCTTAGTCCTCCGGGGTGTGCGTCGTCGGTGTGTTGGACGTCGAATGACTCTTCGCTGTGTCCGTGGTTGTCTTTTAAGGGCTTTGGCGATCAAGACGCTGCCGGCTTCTTTAGCCCGTCGTTTCAAGGCTTGTCGGGGTGCTGTGCCTCCCATCACATCACCGGCCACGCGCAATCCACTGCGTACCGCTTGTTTGCCCACCGCTTTGACACCCCGTGTCACCAAGGGTAAGAACGTTTTCACAATGCTGCCCAGTATGTTTCCCAATCCGTGACCTCGTTGCATGCGTGCACCGCTAAAGATGGGCAAGCCTCCTCCCGTTTGTTTCTTGTAGTAGTCAGCATAGCTGGGCGTATGGCACTGGTAAGGCACGTACATTATACGAAGTGAGGAGAGCGGGCTTGTCGGAAATGAAGTGTCAGCACCACTTTTCCTCGTTCGAATGCGACCGGGTGTCCCGTGTCATCTCTTATATCCACCATGATCGTGTTGATATCGGTATGTCGTACGGGCAGGTAGAGTATATGGTTGAAACTCTGGTTGACTTGATTGCCATACGACTTGCTAATGGGCACCACCCGTAACAGAGGTGTGTTCACATCGCCCACAATATGGCTGTCCACTGCGTCCGAGTAGACGTAGAGTCCGTACATGCCTGCTTTCATATCCATCACAACGTCACCGTTGTCGGTGGTGGGTCCCGTGTACACGCTGTAAGGCAGACCTAACATTTGCTGTAGTGTAGGACTGAGTTTCACAGCCACGTTAGGGCTCAGCAGGATACAGGCCTTGTCGTTGTGTGGGTTGACAGCCAAGATCACGTGATTCTTGAAGGGATAGACTTTCAGGGGTTTTGAAGTATTCGTGGCCTCCCGTAGAGACTTGTACTCCAACAAGGACAGCAGACCCTCTGAACTTCTGGGGTGTATCGTATTGGCCTTCGGGGAGAATCAGTTTGGTTACTTTGCCTTCGTACGTCACTTCGTACCATACTTCTTTGTCTCGTACGTTGTACCACGAGAAAGGGTACTGAATATCTACCAGTCCACATTCCCACCGACCCGGTAAATGTAACGGTTGTGGTAATTGAGTGACATACTTGGCCAAGGTGTTGTCAGGAAACACATCGAGTGAACTATTACTGGGCAACGTCAGGTAAAACATGACGACTGAGTTGTTCTGCCTTCTGCACCGGGTTTTTATAGGGGTTGCCCCTTAGTAGGGTTCCCAGGCCTTGGGCGCCTTACCTCGGCGTCGTGATCGTCGTGGCGGTGGTGTGGCCGGTATAGAGGTCGCGTAGGGGTGAAAAGAACGGTCCCACCGTGAGGGTGTTTTGGGCGGCGTCTGCGGTTGCCATTCACGTTCCCAGGTATGGGGACGTCGAGAGGGTGCTTGCATCCACTTCCAGCGTTCACGATTTCCTACCAATTCTTGAGGGGTGTGTGTGTCTTTTAATCCCTGAGCAAAGGCTTCCCAGCCCGGTGGATTAGAGTGTTTGCGAGAACGTACCATATCGTTGATCAAATCGGTCATATGAGACCCCGGCACCACTTAGTTTCGAATCAGCAGTTTTCCTTCAGCGTTCCAACCCATATCGGAATTCTGTTTCACCCGGTCCAACAATAAACGCACCTTGGTCTTGAAGGCTTTAGGCACACTGGCCAACACTTCCTCTTCCAGCTCAGGTGAGGGTGGCGGGGGTGTGAGTGTGGGCGTTGCGGGAAGTTGTGGGCGTGGTGTACTACTACTACTACTACTCCCTCTATATTGATCCATAAACGTCTGGTACCGGTTCAGCGTATGATGGTAGAGTTGAATTTTCTCGTGATCGGGTAGTCGACGTTGGAGTATACTATTCATCTCTTCATCCAGAGACTGGAGTTGTTGCACTATGGCAGGCACGGGATAGGGTGATTGCAAACTCTGTAACAGTCGAGGTTCGACCAGCATCATTTTTTTCGTATGTTCCATGACGTTAGCGTCCCAAGATGGAGCCTAGTAACGGTCCCAGTACAGTAGCGGCTAAGGGTGCGAGGAGTGCGCCGAGAAATCAACCTCGCTGTAACACCTGTTTCTTTTTCTTGACACTTCCCGTCTTCTTCACCAACGTTCGGAGACCCGCCTTGTGCCGTTGCAATTTCCCTTTCTGCAGAGGACTGAGCGGAACATTGCCTTTTAACACATTATGCGCCACTTCACACAAACACCGTAACAATTCGGGATCCGCCCCGCGCACCAGGGCCCGGCCCACCTCCGGTGGCGCGCTGCGTAATACGCGCAGGGCCGGCGCGTGCTTGCGTATCCGTGCAGGCATGATTAGTGACGGCTAGAGTGGGTTGTCTTCTTCTTTTATTTGGGTGTGTACACCGTCTGCACCTCTCCGGGAAAAATGTGGGTGCGCAATCGAAGGGTGGAGGGGGTGTCTTGTTTCAAGTCGATGAGTAGATACCCGTGAGCTCCTTCGGTAGCATCTTCAAAGGCTTCTCGTACAAAGGCCGTGTTTTTAGGGTACATCTGCTGGGCCAGGTGCATAATTTGGGAAGCGTCTCTGGGGTTTTTGAATAACACCACATACTGAGCATTCAAACTAATGTTCCTGTGCTCTTTGTTCTTACTGAAGAGATTCTGCACGATGTAGATGATGGCTTCCTTTGGTAAAGAGACGGGTGATTCGACTGTCCGTTTCCGTCATGAGATCGTCCACCACGACCAACGTGTCTTTTGGCGTATCCTCAGGGGGTAAGCCTTCCACTAAGGTGAGTCCCGGGACACGTGCCAGTTCCTCGTACGCGGGTTGCCAAGCTCCATAACACCACAGGATGCGAGCTACGGGCGTTGAACGAAGTGTGTTTTTCCCGACCCTGTCGGTCCAGCGATGAGACACGTGAAAGGATGCTGCCACCGAGGATCCATAGTTTTTTTGTTTTTTTTTATTTGGTGATTTGCGCTCGGCGTTCAGAGGCCCACCACCGTTGTCGTGGATCCCACCGGGATCGTAGTCGAACGGGTACCGTTGCCGTGGTAAACGTGATTCGTGCACTCTAAATGTTTTTAGCGTCGTAGGAGTCGTAGTGGTGGTGGTGGTGGGTGTACTAGGTTGTGGTGATGGGGTGGAAGGTTCGTCGCTTCTCAGGGTAGACGGAGGTGACGGATGATCACGTGGAGTCGTAGTAGTAGTACGGAGCGTCGTAGTAGTAGTAGTAGTACGGGGCGTCGTAGTAGTACGGTACGTCGTAGGCGTGGGTGGATGGATGTGGCGGTCAGGTGACGTGGTGGATGGAGTAGACGGCGTGGCAGGCGTGGGTGTCTGGGTTGATACGTGGCGGTACCTTGACGTCTTGGATGGCGTAGGCAGCGTCGTAGTGGAAGTGTTGGAAGTGGATGATTGAGGTGGAATTGTTGGACGAAGGGTGTTGAAACAGGATATCACGTACGCCAAATCGTAGAACACGCCTCCAAATAAGGTACCCAGAAGCACTACTAGACACATTACAGTACCGACTTGTGATTTTCGAGTGCGTAACAGTAAGGGTAGATGTGCACTATCCATGGTACAACCCTACACTGAAGGATGGCGGTGATAGGGGTTAGAATTTATAGGCGTTTCATGTCACGGCCTGACACCCAGGAATTAAACGAACGGGCCCAACCTTGCCATTTGACGAAATGATAGGGGATGCCACGTCGACGTTCCGTTTTCAAAATCTTTTCCACCGTGTAGTAGTCTTTCGGTGTTTTCACTATGGATTGTAATTCTGCCTCGTAAAACGTGCCTTGCAGTGTTTCTCCTTGTAGATCTTCCAGTTGATAGACGTGTGGCTGTCGAGGTTTATGGCGAACGATGACAAAGTGCTCGTCACTCCAATTGGGCAAGTAACTTTTCTCAAATTGTCCTTTCACTTTACTGATCCGTACCACATCTCCGCGTTTGTAACGGGGTGACGTGAGTGGTGATGGTGGACTGGGTGAGTACAGCGTACCACGCACTTGATGTTCGTTGCGTTCTGTCACATCGAGGGGAGCTCGCTGGATACTGCGATGATAGGCTCGATTGTACCCTTGAACCAGTTGAGGTAGTACATCGATGTACCGTCGGGTGTTTTGGGCAGTAAAATACTTGTACATTAGTCCTTTGAAGGTCCGATTGAATCGTTCCACCACAGAGGCTTTGGTCTCGTTGTACGTATGGAAGAAAAATACCTTCTGTTTCTTAAGAAAGGCTTGAAAGGGTCGGTTGAGAAATTCTGTGCCTTCATCCGTTTGCAAATAGAGAGGTTTGCGCCCCGTCTTGAAAATCTGCTGGAACGCCCGTACTAGATTCTCTCCTGTTTTGGTGCGAATGGGTAGTACCCATGCATACTTGGATAAAATATCGATACAGGTCAACATGTACCGATGTCCATCATTGTGGGGTGCAAATCGACTCGTATCCACTAAATCAGCCTGCCATTGTGCGTCTATGCCTCCTACGATGACTCGGTTACGGCGAAAATGTCGTCGGGCTGCTCGATGTAAACTATAAGTGTCTTGGGTTTTTAACCAGTCTCGAACTTCGGTTCGACTGATGCCTTGGGAATGGGCAGCTCGAGCGAGCGCTCCCACAGCGCTATACGCGGCTGGACTGGTAGGGTTGTAATACAAATCGGTTAACACCTTGTTCACTGTAGATTCTGACCCCTTTTTTCCCTTTCGGGACCCCCTCATCACGGTCTTCCTACCCCTCATCGGGGTGCCCCTCGGTCCCCGTCTGGTGTGTTCGCTTCATCAGGTGACACTGACACTCTAGCCTCTGTACACCCTATAGATATAGTACTTTTCTGTTCCCCGGCTGTATCGGGTTCATGTAGTTGTTCATGGGGTCAGCCAGCGCGTCCTCCATAGCACGAGCCCACGCCAACTGGTCTGATGATCGCTCGTCCGGTGTAAACAGCTGGTCCACAATAGGCACTACTTTCTCCAAGGCTGACCACAGATCGGGGACTAGGGTGAAGCCTCGCGTACGGTCTTGGTAGCGGCCCAGGCGTAGGAAGAAGGTGGTACGGTATACGTAGATGGCATTGTCTATGTGGATGAGGTGCCCGTCGAGCTCATCGCTCAACACCCGTTTAAATTTGGTCCAGCCGTCACGAGGGAGCGTCACCGTATTCGATACGGTC
>JAVTVY010006161.1:0-39344 GCA_036873755.1 Hanleya hanleyi | reverse complement strand
CTCATCACATGCAGGTCCTCCAAGGAAGGGTTTATGACTATGTACACTCATCAGATACAGGTCCTCCATGAAAGGGTACATCAATATATACACTCATCATATACAGGTCCTCCATGAAAGGGTACATCAATATATACACTCATCACATACAGGTCCTCCAAGGAAGGGTTTATGACTATGTACACTCATCACAAACAGGTCCTCCATGAAAGGGTACATCAATATATACACTCATTACATACAGGTCCTCCAAGGAAGGGTTTATGACTATGTACACTCATCACATACAGGTCCTCTATGAAAGTGTACATCAATATATACACTCATCACATACAGGTCCTCCATGAAAGGGTACATCAATATATACACTCATCACATACAGGTCCTCCAAGGAAGGGTTTATGACTATGCACACTCATCACATACAGGTCCTCCATGAAAGGGTACATCAATATATACACTTATCACATACAGGTCCTCCAAGGAAGGGTTTATGACTATGTACACTCATCACATACAGGCTCCCCATGAAAGGGTACATCAATATATACACTCATCACATACAGGTCCTCCATGAAAGGGTACATCATTATATACACTCATCACATACAGGTCCTCCATGAAAGGGTACATCAATATATACCCTCATCACATACAGGTCCTCCAAGGAAGGGTACATCAATATGTACACTCATCACATACAGGTCCTCCATGAAAGGGTACATCAATATATACACTCATCACATGCAGGTCCTCCAAGGAAGGGTTTATGACTATGTACACTCATCACATACAGGTCCTCCATGAAAGGGTACATCAATATATACACTCATCACATACAGGTCCTCCAAGGAAGGATTTATGGCTATGTACATTCATCACATACAGGTCCTCCATGAAAGGGTACATCACTATATACACTCATCACATACAGGTCCTCCAAGGAAGGGTTTATGACTATGTACACTCATCACATACAGGTCCTCCATGAAAGGGTACATCAATATATACACTCATCACATGCAGGTCCTCCAAGGAAGGGTTTATGACTATGCACACTCATCACATACAGGTCCTCCATGAAAGGGTAGATCAATATATACACTCATCACATACAGGTCCTCCAAGGAAGGGTTTATGACTATGCACACTCATCACATACAGGTCCTCCATGAAAGGGTACATCAATATATACACTCATCACATACAGGTCCTCCAAGGAAGGGTTTATGACTATGTACACTCATCACATACAGGTCCTCCATGAAAGGGTACATCACTATATACACTCATCACATACAGGTCCTCCAAGGAAGGGTTTATGACTATGTACACTCATCACATACAAGTCCTCCATGAAAGGGTACATCAATATATACACTTATCACATACAGGTCCTCCAAGGAAGGGTGACTATGTACACTCATCACATACAGGTCCCCCATGAAAGGGTACATCAATATATATACACTCCTCACATACAGGTCCTCCATGAAAGGGTACATCAATATATACACACATCACATACAGGTCCTCCAAGGAAGGGTTTATGACTATGTACACTCATCACATACAGGTCCTCCATGAAAGGGTACATCACTATATACACTCATCACATACAGGTCCTCCAAGGAAGGGTTTATGACTATGTACAGTCATCACATACAGGTCCTCCATGAAAGGGTACATCAATATATACACTCATCACATACAGGTCCTCCATGAAAGGGTACATCAATATATACACTCATCACATACAGGTCCTCCATTAAAGGGTACATCAATATATACACTCATCACATACAGGTCCTCCAAGGAAGGGTTTATGACTATGTACACTCATCACATACAGGTCCCCCAGGGAAAGGTATCTGACTCAATGCAATTATCACATGCATGTCCTCCGGGAAGGGTATGGCTATGTACACTCATCACATACAGGTCCTCCAGAAAGGTTCTTTCTGGAGAATATCCTATAACTCAAACTTTAAGTACCGAAATACAAGCGTCAGTCCGTCATTCAATATTCAGCCCATTAAAGAATTTCCGCGTCCATACCCCAAATACCTGATTCATATCACAGCATTAGCACCAAATTTAAGAAAAAATAATAATCATGGTATACATAAACAAAGATTGATTTCTTGCAAGAAGTTCTCTCCCTAATGGGTGGGATATTCAGACAAATCTTTAGATCTATATCTTCAAATATTTTGGATTTTTTGATCACTTCAGCTGGGAGACGTACATGTTTATGCGTCAAATCCGTGTCAATAATCGAAAAAACATTTTATGTTGGAGAGTTATCACTGATTTCGAACAGGCATGACATGAACATTATAAAAAAAATAAGTCTGTTTCCTGCAAGAGAAATTGGCAGCAATACATCAAATGTTCTATCGCTGAAAAATATTCTTTAATCAAAATGAATTTTTAAATCGTTATCTTGAGTATAATGTATCTCAGTCACGCTTTGATTGTGACCGTTCGTTTGAACACCACGGAAATGTAAAACAAATGACGTTCAAATGAACCCTGACCCCGGGTTAAACGGAATTAGAGCCATAAGTTACCCAGCAGTCTTGTACGCTACGATTGTATTTTGTATGATCAAAGTCTAGGTTCTTGTAATTACGTAATGAACTCAATCTATAAGCGCCAAAAGTCATATACAGATCGTCTAGGTAAAGGTATCTGACTATGTACACTCATCAGATGCAGGTCCCCCAGGTAAGGATATCTGACTATATACAATCATCACATACAGGTGTTCCACGGAAGGATATGTGATTATATACAGTTCAGGCCAGCTGAAAGGTTAATTTTGGCGCACCAACGGCGCGCAAACGAAGCGTGCCAACACAAAGGTATAGTGCGCCAATGCCCATGATTATCGCCTGGCCATTGTTCTAACTCTGTTGAATGTAGTCCGTCGACATGATTGAACACAGGCCGCGCGCTATCAGCACGGTCAGACAATGGCTGGAAGCGAGTTGCGGGAAGAGCCCGCTAGCGAGGTCTTTGTTAGCGAGCTCAAGAAAATCAGTTGGGAGTCCACGTGGCGTTAATCGGCACGAATGTCTGCATGTAATTCATACCTATTAAATAACATCAGGTGTATGAATTTGTGTTACTGGCGAACACGTCGACCTCGATCAAGCGTATTTGCATTCCATCTAAAACTTTGTGAAAGGAAATAGATTCAATATTTTTTTTAATCATAAACACCGCTTGCAAAATGGATTGTAATTTGTGCTTCGTCGGACACCTGCTTTCAAAGTTGACCCAGACTTGCGCGTATCAAGGAATAGCGTTTCTGGTATTAAAGTGTGGGTATTTGTTTATTGGAAGCTTCATCTTACGGCCGCTCCTCATACAGATATGCAAGTTCAAGTCATTCGTTTTTATATATTCAAAAATTCTTGCAAATTGTGTTAATTTTTACCATTCAAGAGTAAATGTCCGGGATTTTACTACCGGATTATGCAGTGTATAAATATTTAATCAGTGGGACAAGAACCGATGAAACGAATTATGCAATACCCGTACCTTTTTACTAGAAATCGGTTGATTAATTTGATTGAAGTCTGGTAATCCCTTTCTGCGGATTTGTCACCAATAAAACAGAACTCACTCCTCTGTGAAATAGATCAACCCTCATGAAATCTGGCGTCTACACACAACTCCGCTATCCAGACGAACTTTGGTACAAGTGTTGGATGCTGTCTGAACATGCTAAATATAGCCCCGCGCGACCAGTTTATCCCCACATCGCTTTTCGCGGGAAAATGAGAACACGTGTTTGAAATCTTGCAACATATTACTGCGCAGAAGTTATATTTTACTGAACCGACAGTATGATTCGGCAGGAAGGACACCGACTGATGGGAAAATCTTTCACTTTAAGTTATAATCCATATTACTATGAAAACAGTACAGTCGACGGTAGTTCAATACGATTTCACTTGAGTACTTGTACGTTTTTTTGATTGAAATTGTAGTTTAAGGGCCGCTTCCCATTCGGATTTCGCGGCCCATCAACTCAATGTTTTATTTGAATTTCGCGGTACATTTCTTTGTTTTTTGAATACCTTTTCCAGCGCTAAATATGTAACTAAATAAATGAATAAATAATAAATATCAATGAGAGATTAGTAGGAGATATAAATAGAAGTAAATAAGAATCGCTATGTACAAGTTCGCATGACTCTTTCTGGTACGTATACGTATATCATCGCAGGTTATTTATGCACAAAAATATGTTTTGCCGATAGTAAGTGAGATATTCAGTAAGACCAGGTAGAGTGATTTTTGTAATGAGAGACGAGGTGAGAATGGTAAAACGAACAGTGGACCCACATTATTTATGGCTGAAGTCCCTCCCTCCGTCCCCAACATCAAGACCTACATTTCATATGTGTTAATGCATACTTCCTGTCGAACAGAATAACGGATATTATATTGTCAGCAAGAAAACAACACTGTAAAGGTTAATCATCTCGTTAAGTTTGGCCTAAACAAATGGATAATATAAACATAACAGTGCATTCTCTCTCTGACGGAGTAAAGCGATATCCCGCTTTCGTCCAACAAAATGCGCGTCTGTGTCTCATTTGAAAAGAAATGAAATGGCATTAACTTATTGTTTAGGTAGAAATCTCTGTTATTGTTTCTTTTTTGTTATTTAGCTGGAACGATGTCTGGGACATAAATACTTGTTAATTCTTATTTCCTCATCGGAAGTTTCGTGTGCAACCTTTAACAGTCGGGCGGTAACGAATAAAGAGCATATACAAGTATTTGTCATTCTCTGTAAGGGGCTAATTGATAGTATATTTTGGTTAGGCGGTTGTAACAAGACAAGCCAAAGAGACAACTAGTCTGACCGAGCACTGCATGTTGCCCCGATTATGACCTCGACTTGCCCGTGTATCTGAATTTATACGAAGCTGTATTCATTTGAAATGTTACGTACAACCGTTTTACTGGCCGTTCTGAAAGAGGAGGCGGCCTTCGCAATTTGCACACACCAACGTTTTATGAATTCTGATAATATATTTAGGCATACTTTAAGCTATCTTTGGCGAAACTTTTTGTTAATGAAGATTATTCGTAGTCTCAACCGAATGTTCACAAGACGACCGAGTTTCCTTGGAGCGCAAACAAAAAATGATAGATAATCATTTACAACATTCTTATTGAAGAAGTCAAATCTTCTATATATTTTTTTAATTACTTAGCCAGTAATTTAAACTGTAGAATAGATTGTGTTCTTGCCGTACACCGCCAGAGGGGAACTCTTTGAAAACAATTCAGTTTTAAGGGGTGACGGCTGTTAGCGCGCAATCCGGCAAGCGCCCCAACGGGGAGCCTTTGTTTACCGCCGACATGCTTACAATGGTTCAGTGGTTTGACCGGACTATATTCTAACGGCGCTTGGCGGCAAGGGTCACATCATGGGGGGTGTAATAAGTCTTGGTGATTAGGCCAGCACGTTGGCGCGCCATCAGTGCGTAAACCCTATTCACTAATTGGAAGATTAAGCTGATCTGCACTGTACTTGAATAGCTGTGAACGACGACATCGACATAGAGGTTTGCCAAACATGTATTGCAAATTTCGAGATTGCAACAACAAAATGACCAGACCGGCCGGACAGCGAAAAACATTGCTGTCATTTCATGAGAAGCCGCGGAAATTGATTCAAGACTCAATCCTAGAAGTCAAGACTCAATCCTAGAAACAATGCTCGACCCTGTGGAAAATACGTAGCATCACAAATCCACAGCACAGCAAAATCCGTTCGTATCTTAGAAAAACCCGGGCTAGGTATCCTATTTATCCTATCCAGCCGAAAGCAGTTATGTCGACTGTTCAAACGGCGAAGTGCTTCAGTCGAGCTCCGTTATATAATGGGTTTTAGAAGAGATTATGAAGAAACTCGCCAAGTCGTGAAAATGTATCCCTTTCTGAAGAGGTCCCAAATGAAAAATATTTTTTGTATGGTTCTATTTACGCAGAAAAAAAATAGTTAAGCATTTCCACGTGGAAAACTACGGACTGATAGATTTTCTCTGTTCGTTTACTTCACGAGCTATAGCGTTGTGGTCAGCAGTGGAAGTTGAACCCATTACTCCATATTGCCGACAAACACGCCAAACAACCAGTGACCTGAACCATCCAACAAACTGGTGCGTAAACCTAGTTGCAAATTCTGATGCTTATTTATGCAAATCAATATTCCAATCTTTCCTGGTTTTAGAAATCCGTTCTAAAATATTTTGCGGTACGTACGTTGGGAAAAGTTTGGTTTGTTCTAAAGTCAAGAGATTTCAAAATGAAACTTACCAGTTGTCAATACGATGTATTCTAGTAAGAAGTTTAATAATATTTACTTTCTTTATTTTTACATGTTGGTTCTGTTTCATTCGAGGATATGAATTGCCAACTTGTCAGGCTGTCACCAACGACAATATCTGTCAACTCAGCTTTGGCATCCGCACACGGACGGATACAGAAGATGACATGCATGAGCCGAACGACTAGTGACCAACAACTCAACAATAACGATGCCCATCAGCTAGCCAGTGACCGTCTAACTTGGAAGGACCAGATGCGGGAGATGAATTGTGCGAGATGAACAACCCTGGAGTAATTCTGTTTAATGCGGGAAGATGAATTGCCAATTTATGAGGCTGTCCCCAACAACAATATCAACTCACGTTTGGCATCCGCACACGGACGGATACAGATGACATGAATGAGCCCATCGACTAGTGACCACCAACTCAACAATAACGATGCCCATGGCTAACCACTGATAGTCTAACTTGGAAGGCCTAGATGCGGGAGATAAATTGTGTGAGATGAACAACCATGCAGTAACCTTAACAAATGGCATTCTTTATTAACTGATAAATGATTGTCAAATTCGGAAGCTTATCGGTTTCAAAATTCCGCTATAAAATGAATTTGTCTTAAGTTAAGAAGGTTTTGGATCTCTTAAAGTGAAACTTTACAGTGACTTGTTAAGACGATGTATTTTTTGTAATAAGTTTTTTAATAATTACCTTTTTTTTAAATATTTTGTTACTCTCATTCAGAAGATGAATTGCCAACTTGGAAAGCTGTCACCAACGACGATATCTATCAACTCAACTCTGTCATTCGCACTCTGACGGATACAGAAGATGACACACGTCAGCCGATCGACTAGTGACCAACAATAAGAAGTGGTTTCCCATGGATGATCAGCAGGGAACCAGTTTTGTACACTCATATATGTGTATAGAAGATGGAGGAAAGAAGTCAACTTCCGGGATCACTGATTGGCAGTTAATCACCATGAAAGGAATGGTCAGTGTTATATATGCTCTAATTGTTTCTGAAATATTTGACTTTGTGAAATACACAAGAATACACAAGTTAGTGACAACACTTCTGTACCCCCCACCACACTCCCATCCCACACACACTTCAACCAATCCCCAGGAGCAGGAGCTGGTTATGATTTTCTGTGGATATATTTATGTCTTTAGCAGTTTGTATTCTTTTTGTCTGCATCGACATTGACAGACATTGTAACGGACTCCTTTTATTCTGTTTCAGTAAAACTTTGACGACAAGAGGGACGAATAAACCGACCATTGTGATCACTGGCTGTACAGAATATGAACACTGGATCTCAATGGCGTTCAAATGAAATGACAACCCAAGTGTGAGATGAGAGTATATTCCTGCAAAAGTCTTTGGAATCATTTGGACAGAGCATACCAAGTGATAAGACGATATTGTCAATATGCCGTGCCAGCACCATGGACAACTTGGCCGAGAAACGAGCATACAGGCCAGACAATAGATTTGTCCGCTTAGAACACGTTACTATTCGATATTTACTGGAGTTTTGGGGATAGTAATGCCACGGGAAATGAGTTTGGGATTATTTTTGTGGACAAATAGGCCCTACTGATTTGAGACATATTTTTATAGCGGAACTTGGATGAAGCACTTCACTTTCTGAACAGTCGGCATAACTGAATACGGTACGGATTCTTGTGGAAGAACGTTCAAGCGGCCCCTGTGCACGGGTTGTGAAACCTAGCATCATAGATCCTATTTGTTCACTGATATATCGCACGCTTTCATTCGTGAATGGAGTGACATATATGGTCAAGCATTCATGGTTCAAATTAACGAACGTTTGAGCAGTAAATAGATGCAGGAACTGCAGTTATTGGCAATTCGGATATTGAGAAGGACCCCATTGTGAAGTCCTTTCCTCTTGTTTTACGAAAGACTCTTTCAATGTTCAGATCAGCATTTGTGTCACAATAAATTGAAGCTGAAAGGCCATAACCAGATACGCTAGCCCCCGCGATTATAACTTTTTGTTTTATAGTGCGAGCTGCATGTCCTTCGATCTTCTTGATGTTATTGTGATCTCCTGTGCTCCTGATTTAACACCATATCTTTACAGGAATGTTTCACAAGATAATTCAAAACGGTCTCCCAAATTCGGTCATAGTGCACCAAAGGGGTCGCTGGGTTTTCATCGCCTTTAGCAATAGATCTTAGAATAGTTTACGGGAATAGGAAACAGGTACAGCCGACACTTAGATTGGTGAGGGGATGATAATTAGCTTAGGAACCGTCTCCAAAAATCGTTCAGTTTTTCGTCGAGAAATCTGTATTTTTTTCTCGATATCGAGGTTTTCAAAGGTGAGAGGGAATGGAGAATTTTTTTCAGAAATCCCGAAAGATTCGCGAAGTCGGTTTTCTTTCGTTATTTTGATCGCTTTTTATTCGAGAGAAATTTCTCGAATGAAAAACGATATCGAGAATCAGTCGAGAAACCTTCGAGAATTTTCCCAGTGGACAAAAAAACGATTAAAAGCGATGGAAGTAGTGCCGCTATTGACTTCGCCTAGCCTGGTACCCTAACTTACTGTCACATTGCTTACCTGTACAAGTAAGCTAGGGAACCAAGCTACATCGTTCAGCCGCGGGAATCTTTGCCAAGTCGTCAGTTTGGCGAGAACGTTACAGTACAGTTTATAACTATTGTGTCCCAACCAGCCAAGTTGTGTTTGTATGTCAAATCCTTAAAGCAGTTGTATAGGAGAAGTCAATCAGGCGATTCAGTTTACTTTGATAGCGTACACAACTGTGATTGAAGAAGAAAGAGAAATCGCTATTTGGAGGACGACGACAAAAATAACAACAACAACACATGACAGCGGAAACTGTCAGTCCAGTACCCATGCAGTTTCCCTCTATGTATTAGCAAGTGAGTATATGCCTACGGGAGAATAAAGAATGACGACGGATACAATTTTGTACAAGTACATTCTGACTGTATTTACCAGCTTTCAGGGAATTACATTGTCCATCCCCAAGTGGAGTGGCATTTTTTTCTTAATACCGGTATTTGAAAATATCGAGAAATATAGCGCACTAAACACTGAGTTCATATTGTATACTCATGAAAAAGAAAGATTATAAAATAGCTTTTCATCGATAACACAGAAGGTGCTTTCGTGTTATATAATACCATATATGTTCATTCAAGAAATAAAATTTTTATTTTGAAATCACACAATTTACTCAGAATTTTTTTCATTTAGATAGATAGCATTTATTTGTACATTGATGCCCCAGGGCTAAAAGCAATACAATACAGACATATAATACATTATAAGACCATTTAAGTTATTGACGTTGATCATTTTTGTCCAAATGCCGTAAATTGTTCGTTGAACCATAGACCAGTCATTCCGTCGTCAAATATCATATAACGGTATGTGTTTATTCCTCATGATGTGTACGAAGTACGTATTATTCTTTCGCGGAAGATCAGAAAATTCCGGATAGTAATCATTTATTGTCGGCAAAATTGAGCTTCCGCTGTAGACTCAACTCTCTAACATGCAGTTTAAATTACCGTATTACCGTGAATACTGCTATGCGTCGAACGGGGAAGTCGGATGTTCAACTTCAAGCTAATCCGAACTGATCTGCTTACGTTGAAGAATTTGGCAAACTAACACTAACCAATACTAACTATATTCATCTCCTACTTAGTTCTTAAAAATAACAACGGACAAAATACGTTAGTTTTTCAGTCTAAAGCGCCGGCAATAGTTCAGTTTTATTCTGACCTATACTTTATAGCGCAATCACGCACAGCGGCGTAAACAGGTGTTAGCCTGATAATGACGTCATTGTATTCATTCGCCTCTCGATGGTTCCGCGATATTCTCTCGACGTTTTCTCGATCGAAATTTCTCGACATTCTCTCGATCGAAAAAAACCGATTGATTCTCGATGGGTCAAAAAGAACGAATAAAAAACGATATCGAGAAAATCAATCGAGAATTTTGAAAACGATTTGGGTTTTTCCATTTTATTTTCTCGACATTCTCTCGACGAATTCCCGATAGGATCGGGATTTCTTCGAGAAAAGCAAAGAAAATTCGCGATTGAAGGAAAAACGATAAATGGAGACCGTTCCTTATTCTCAAGGTGCGACAGTACGGTATTAAAACACTATGGTACACTAGTTCACCGCCGTGATACGATAGTACGATATTACAACACTGTGGTACAATAGTTCACTGCCGTGGTACGATAGTACGATATTAGAACACTATGGTACAATAGTTCACAGCCGTGGTACGATAGTACGATATTACAACACTATGGTACTATAGTTCACTGCCATGGTACGACAGTACGATATTACAATACTATGGTACAATAGTTCACAGCCGTGGTACGATAGTACGATATTACAATACTATGGTACGATAGTTCACTGCCGTTGTACGATAGTACGATGCAATACAGCGGCACGATGGTGGAATGGATATTTCTTCATTGTACTATCCTACTATCTCATCGTACCATAGTAGCATCGCATCGAACAATCGTAACATCGCATAGGATCTTAGTTTCATCGCATCGCACCATCGTATCATCGCATCGTACTATCGTAATATCGCATCACAGCAGTGTCATCGCATCGCACCATCGCATCGTACTATCGTAATATCGCATCGCAGCATAGTGTCATCGCATCGCACCATCGTATCATCGCATCGTACTATCGTAACATCGCATCACAGCATAGTATCATCGCATCGCACTATCGTACCATCGCATCGTACTATCGTAACACTGCATCGCATTATAGTGTCATCGCATCGCACCATCGTATCATCTCATCGTACTATTGTAACATCGCATCGCAGTATAATGTCATCGCATTGCATTATCGTACCATCGCATCGCACAATAGTATCATCGCATCGCACAATAGTATAATCACATCGCACAATAGTATCATCGCATCGCACGATAGTAACATCGCATCGCAGTATAGTGTCATCGCATCGCAACATCATATCATCGCATCGTACTATCGTAACATCGCATCACAGCATAGTATCATCGCATCGCACTATCGTACCATCGCATCGTACTATCGTAACTTCGCATCGCAGTATAGTGTCATCGCATCGCACTATCGTACCATCGCATCGCATAATAGTATCATCGCTTCGCACAATAGTATAATCACATCGCACAATAGTATCATCACATCGCACGATAGTAACATCGCATCGCAGTATGGTGTCATCGCATCGCACCATCGTGTCATCTCATCTTACTATTGTAACATCGCATCGCAGTACAGTGTCATGGCATCGCACTATCGTACCATCGCATCGCACAATAGTATCATCGCATCGCACAATAGTTTGATCACATCGCACAACAGTATCATCGCATCGCACGATAGTAACATCGCATCGCAGTATAGTGTCATCGCATCGCACTATCGTATCATCGCATCGTACTATTTTACTCAGAAATTTTCAAACTTTGTCACATCTTGCAGCAAGGTCTGGATTGAAAAAATGTCATTAATGTAAGCATTTTTTTGTTAAAATTTGGCAAAACCACATAATGAGTATATTTCAGTTATAAATTGGATACGCGGAAAAATGCTTGATTTCCCGTTAAAAACTAACTGTTAAAAGATAATTCAAGGTTGCTGAATTAAAAAAAATGTTTGGCTTTATTTCACCTCTGAATGTAAAACAAAATGGCCGCCATTTAATGTGTTTCAATTCCACAAATCGAGAATTTCTCATTGGAAATTGGCAAACAACGTCCTGAAGATAATTCCATGTATTCTGGTCTTACTAATTACAGGACAGAAAAACAGTTTGGCAATCTGTATTTTCATTAGCTCAAACATACATGTAACTGTACGAACATAACCAAATGACCGCCATATGTAAAGTTTTAATACAAAAATTGGATATAATAGACTTATCTGATAACTTGGGAAACAAATTTTTAATCCTGCCTGGCCGGGTGGAGCGGGGAATATTCTCCCCCCCCCCCCGCCCCCTTGTTGGTTTTTTGCTCCTATCTCCTGAACGACAAAAAATTGAGAGCTGAGGCTCCGTGACTTTGTAGATCATATTGGAGTCATTTTCAAAATGGCGACCATGTGGGGTACCAGATAAGTAATGTTTTCGTCATATTTCTTCAAAATGTTTGCTTTTCTGTATAGCAAAGTGGGTAAAACCTATTTTATCTCATATCAGATTATTATTTACTAATTTATCAAGCGGAGGCCGGATGTAGAGAGATTGGGAGTCGGACGTGTTTTTACTTCGCTCCGAGAAATTTGTCTAATTCTGCGGATTTCAGCTGATCTTAGCTCTGATTTTTGTGTAATATATTTTGTGAATACGTTTGGCAAATACCTGTGGTGAAAGTTTGGAATTATTTGTCAGTTTTTTGCTGTTCAGGGCGTTTTTCTGACTTAGTCAGTTTGGCCTGGTTTGAGAAGGCAGAGAGCCGCCATTACTACCGTCTCGGTCTTTGTGACCGAGAGGGTCGGTGTGTTTTTTTCTCTGTCTCCCTCTTCTCTGTTTGCTCGCTGTCTGTGGATGTTTCGTGTTTTGCTGTTGTATATATATATATCCTTGTTGACTTGATCTAGTCTGAAGTTGGTTCGTTTTTCGTTCGGTTTGACGTAGGTCGATTTGCACATGGTATTTGTGTAGATCGAGGTAGGTTGAATACATGTAACATTTCGAAGTTATATAGCTGTGCGTTGTAGGCTTAGCCCTGAGTGTACAGCTGTGCGCTAGCCTTTGTTCTCTGTTCTTTTGTTCCTCGTTGTAACCAGGCAACTCGCTGGGTTTAGGACTAGGCTTTTGTTCTGCCTGGCCCTGAAGTTTCATTGTATTGTTGTAAAGGTTACAGTGTACGTCTTTGGAGTGAGGCTCCATCGGGGAGTATTCAATGTTTACTCTGTGGGGAGGCTCACTGTTGTGCGTGTCACTATTTGTAGTTTGTAGTTGTATTGATAGTCCCTAGTGGGACTTTGATTTGTTTTTGTTGTTTTTTTTCACTATGGCCTTTAGAAAGTATGATAGGTCACTGAGCCTACAACTTAAAGGTCTAGAGAAAGCTAATGCGATTGATATATATCACGCATTGAAAGACACTGTTGGATCAGGACCGAAAATCCTTAAGGGTCTAGTACAGGTATCAAATACCTTGTGGAACGTCACACTGGCAAATGAAAATACCAAAACTCGCCTAGTGCTGGAAGGTATTCGCGTTAGAGATCAACGTGGCCATTTTGAGGAAATAGACTCAGGAAAATTGTTAGTAAAGATGAAAGGGCCATGCGATTTTCCAGATTCTGCGATCAGAAGTGCTTTTGAGTCTTATGGTGATGTTCTCTCTGTACAAAAAGAGTTCTACTCTTTCGATAGAGAGTTTGAGACAGGAGTTCGAAGAATTTGGATGACGAAATTCAAACGACCTCTTCCTTCTTCTATTTTTGTTGGAGGTATGAGACTTCCTGTATGGTATAACGGTCAAGTAAAAACATGTTATACTTGTGGTTCAGAAGATCACATGAACTCGAGGTGTCCTTTGAAAAATAAATGCCTGATCTGTCGTCAGGAAGGACACTTTAAAAAAACCTGTCCAAAAGCCAAACAGGTTTCTGGAGATACCGTAACTAACGGCGGAAAGGGTGGTTCCTCTGGTCCTCGCTCTGCTCCGCCCGCAGAAGTCCGAAGAGGACTTAGCGCTATAGACCTGTGGCAGACTGTAGGCCCTGATGGCAAACCTATCAAACGTCATCAGGAGATAGTTATCACCGAGAGCAATGAGAAAACCCCAAACCGCTACGAGTGTCTCGATGACGCGATGGATGAAGGTTGTAATTCGGAAGATGAAGATGTCAGGGAGAGTGAGGTTTGCGATGATGTAGAAGTCAAGTCAGGTGATCAGAAGTCAACTGAAAGTGATGACATAGTATTAACTCCGGAAGTTGAATTGAAGGGTGACAACTTACCGGATACTGGTAGTGTTTCGGGTCAGGATGCACCTGTGCAGTCTGTGGATTCCTCCATTAATCCTATTCACTCCGATGTAAATGTAAACTTCACACCAAACGAGGAAGTGATGAAGGAGTTCACAGAAAAAGAAAGTACTCAACAGTCATGTAGTAATAAAGCTACCTCGAATCAGAAAAAGAAGAATAAAGAGAATACCATAGATATCGAATCGGGCAAAGAGCCTAAAATAGTCGATGCTACCCCAACTCCTACCAACGATTCACCCATGCTTTCGGATGAGAAGTATATTGACTGTAATGATCGTCCGTTGAAAGGCGAGACTTCCTTGAACCAAAGGTCGAAGGACTTGTTGGTACAAGATAGAGAGAAAGAAGTTTATAAGAAGAAAAATAAAAAAGACAAGAGAGAACAAATGAAAAAAAGTAAGAAAGGTCAAAAAGAATCACCCAAAATAAAACGTACATAATGGCTAAGCTAACCTTATATATCTTGGCTTGGGCAGTTTTGTGTTTTATTTCTATATACGGACTAAAGATGGCTCAGCCACCAACTATCGTTCAGTGGAATTGCAGAGGAGTTTGGCCAAATTTAAATCAACTCCAATTATTAACTCAAGATTATGAACCATCAACTTTTTGTCTCAACGAGACCTTTCTGAAGAAAGCCGATAAAGATAAATTTAAATTTCGCCAATACACACCTTATCATTCCTACGCTTTAGAGGAAAATGGAAAAGCTACAGGCGGTTCTTCAATATTGGTTAAAATGGGTGTTTTACACAGTCCTGTTGATTTAGTGACAGATTTACAAGCTGTAGCAGTTCGTATTACCTTGAATTCTGTTTTCACATTATGCACGGTGTACATACCTTCTTCTGGTAGTCTCCGGCTCAATGAACTTCAAGATCTTTACGATCAGCTCCCGAAACCTTGTTTAATGATGGGGGATTTTTAACGGTCGTAACATCCTCTGGGATAATGAAGACAATTGTAGAAGCAGGTGAAATACAATCCCAAGGTACATAACATGGCATGGTATCTGCATACCAAATTGAAGAAAAATCCGATGAGCGAAATCAAATTTAGATTTGACACGGGGTGGTGCTACCTATAAGCACAAGTGGGCGAAACGCAATCCTAAGCGACATCATATGCCATGGTATATTCATACAAGATTTAATAAGAATCTGACGAGCGGTTCTCAAGTTATTACCCGGAAACAAATCTGGTATTTCGCCACCAGGTGGCACCACCTGTAAGTAAAAGTGAGCGAAAGGCAATCCCATGCAACACCTCCTGGCATGATACATGCATGCTAAATTTGAGGATATTCCGATGAGCAGTTCTCAAGTTAATGGCTGAAAACAAATTTTGATTTTAACACCTGGTGGCGCCACCTATAGGCGCAAGTGGGCGAAATGCAATCTCAAGAGACATCTTAGGTCATGGTATTACCCGGAGACAAATTTGGGATTTTGCCACCAGGTGGCGCCACCTGTAAGTGCAAGTGAGTGAAAGGCAATCCCATGCAACATCTCCTGGCATGGTACATGCATACTAATTTGAGAAGAATCCGATGAGCATGCAGTTCTCAAGTTATTGGCCAAAAACAAATTATTGAAGAAACTAGATACAGTCGATCGAATACGATTGGAGGCATATCTTTTGCATCTTTAGTAAAGGAAACATTCATTATTTGTGAAGAAAGTAAAAACGTAAAACTTAGGAAAAACATCATTAACATGGCCCCATAAGATGCCTTGAGGGTAGGTACCCACATACCAAATTTAAAAGAATCCGTTAAGGTCCAACAGGTACTGTCCAGAAGTGCAATTTTACCTTGGCCCTCAGGTAGCGTCAAGTGTAGGAAGATAGGCATAAAAAATAATCTCAACCGAGATCTTGAGGCAATTAAGATCCATTGACATTGGAAATAGAAAATGTTAAATTGGCCTACAGGTGGCGCCACTTATGAGCAGATCGAGAAGAAAAACAATACCAGGTGAAACCTTAAGGTAAGGTACATGTATACCAAACTTGGAAAGAATTCATTCAATTATTAAAAAATTATTCTCCGGAAACATAATTTTAAATTTGCCCCCAGGTGGCACCACCTATATGTGGATTGGCATGAAAAACAATGCCAAACGAGAAATTGAGGCGAGGTACATACACACCAAATTTGGAATTTATCGGTTCATGTTTTTAAAAGTTATTGTCTGGAAACACTTAACTTCGATTTCAGGTGGTCTCCCTATCAACATTCTCAAGCCAGATCTTGAGGCAAGGTACCACCGTAAATATTACATGCTGTGTTCATCACTAAATACCATTCACTGGTATATCACCCACTGTTGTCATTTGAAAAAACAACTGGAAAATGTTTATCCCTAAAATTGTCTGGCCTGGATGATGGCCTACCTAGATTTTGTGCAATAACTTTAAACTCTGTTTGGTTCTGTGTCTGGGGAGTTATTATCTGCAATACATTCCCAATGCAGCTTGCTGAATGATTCCAGTGGGTAATATATCAATGAAGACAAGTGGTGTGAAAATGGTGCTTTGGGTCACAGGAGCAGGGATGAGGCACTGACATGAGAGGAGGGACGGAGGAGCGGTTAGGGTCAGAGGAGGGTATGGCAGGGCAGGGTCACTGACCAAAGGGGAGAAGAAAAGGGCACGGTCGAAGGAGGAGTATATAAGGGCAGGGTCAGAAGCGGGGAAGTTTTAAAACCAGAAATCATTATCAAGGTGCCAATCAGAATAATGTGTATGACTGCCATGTTTACTTTCATAGCTATAATTTGTAGAGCCCATGTTTGATGAGACATGACTATTTGTAAAGAGTCATTGGCACATTTAACCCAGTGATATTCACTTGATACTCATAGAGAGAGGGATTTACCATACCCATTCCATTCCAATCATCATTTATAATAAACAACTATGTATTTAGATGAACATTTGGTTATGTTATTAAGAGGATAATTTTGAAAATTTCAATGCACATGCTTTGCTTACGTGTGTCATAGCCAGACATTTATTATTTAGGCATTAAACATAGAATGTATCATCCGTCTCATAAATCAGTCTTAAAACTTTCTTTTTTACCCATTTATTCCAGGTTAAATTTTGCATACAGAGGCGAGAGGGGGGGGGGGGGAGTTAGTAAGAAAAATCTGATTTTCTTGTGTATGTAATACTTGAATGCTCCCTAGACTACATTTGTATTTTTTATCAGATCAGGGTGTTGTCATCAATATTGTTGAAAGAACAAATAATTACTACATAAATATAACCGAACAGGTCTTATTGCCTGAGCATATGTATCCTGACTTATCGCAATTTCTTGTCTTTCAGATTGCAACTGCAGTCAATGTGATTAACTGCTGAAGCAGAACAAGGAAGTCATCTGCTCCTACAACATTTCTGACCAATCCTGTCTGTCCAGGGAAGAATCATGGGGCAGAGTTGAGAGATGCTTATTGAACACTTGTGCGCATCAATAACCTTAAACATTTTATCATCACAGCAAATCATTACCATACATTGATTATATGCTCCATCATGTTCATCGTTGCTGGAAACACTATAATTGACATATTATTACCATGATGAAACATACTCTGACATTCAACAATTGAGAGAGAGAGAATTGAGGTTTAACATCGCGTTCAGCATTTAACAATTGACTGTTTATACATCCGTTCAAATAAATTGAATTGTGTATGATTTTGCAAGTACCAGCATGTGTATTCAATATACAGTGAATACAATAAAGTGGTGTGAAATATAACAGTAGCTTTTGAATTGCTGGCCTCGTGTAGTTCAGTGAAATGACCCCACACCCTTTGCACTAGCCAATCCGAACTTCAAACAGTGCTGTTCAAAACTCTTCCAAGGGGATAGGTATAGGGTGTGTTCATGTATGTATGGCATCTTGCTCTTCTTTGTATTAGGGCATCTGAGCTAGGACTGTACAGTGTAATCGTCATTGGGTACCCCACACAACACTCTGCGGAAAAACAAGCTTCATCTTTGACAAGTGATAAGACTGTCATTAAACTACCCCATCATAACTGTGCCTAGAGAGAGTTATCCCAATATCCCACATAACGCTATTTGTCAGACACTACCCGCGCAAGGGCACAATGATGTCACAGGTCAAAGGTCACCAGGAAGTGGCCTCGATTCCAGCTCACATCTCATCCAAAGATCGAAGGTCACACCACACATTCCAGTTGCTTTGTAGCTTTCATAGAGTTGAAGTCCTGAATGTGCATGTGGCGATGATTTACCATGACTGGTCAAAAGTCATCCAGAAGTAAGTTTGATCCCACGCAGGCCAGGCGGTGAGAGATTGGACAGTAGGCCTTCTGTCAAGTGGTACCCCACATGACACACCTCCTGCCTACACCTCTTTAACGAATGTGCATGCACACTGATGTTGCAGGTCAATGATTATTCGAAAGTGACCTTGATTCATTGAACCTGAGCGGGTATTCCAACATCCATGCCCTGGCCATGACATAATCAACCCACCCGCATAACCCACAGAATAATACAGTGCAATACACTTGCTTTACTTCTAGCCTTGAATAAATGTCAATACATTATACTCCTTAAGTACTGTTTCAGTTTTGTTTTACTATTGTATATTTCCAGTACAGTTATAATGACATTATTTTATAGACTTTTGTGGAGGGACTCCTGCAAGAATAGTTTATAAGTGTTTGACCCTCAATATTTAAAGATTTATATACATGTATATATAAAAAAACAGAACTAAAATATTTCATACAGTACTGAAGTATTACTGTACTGATACAGTTCTGAAATATTACCGTACTGATACAGTACTGAAACAGTACTAAATCAGTACTGTTTTATATAACTTCTGTTTCAGTGCAATTTCAGTACTTCAGTAGAAAGGAGGTGAAACAGTTGACACTATTTTTGCTGTGCATGACAGTATAAGCTGTTACCGATCAGTCACAAGTAGGTAACCTATCAGTAACAGGTCTGTAAAATTACATAGGTAACCTACAGGCAACTAATTGGTGACCTATTGGTAACATACCAGTAGCATGCTAGTTACTGATCGGTAACTGAAATAACTTGATAGGTAAACAAAAGAATTCAGATAGGTAGCTAAGCTGTTACCGATCAGTCACAAGTAGGTAACCTATCAGTAACAGGTCCGTAAAATTTCATAGGTAACCTACAGGTAACTGATTGGTAACCTACTGGTAATGTACCAGTAGGATGCCAGTCACTGATCAGTAACAGGCCTGTAAAATTACATAGGTAACCTGCCAACAGCCTATAGGTAACTGATAGATAACTGCTTAGTAACAGAGCCGCTGAACATATTAAATGATATGGACTATCCTTTACCTATAGGTGACTGCACGGTGTTTGGTCTGTGACTGATCGGTGGCTGAACAGTAACTGAAACGACTTAAAAGCAATAGGTAACCTATCGGTATCATAGCAGTAACAAGACAGTTACTGATCGGTCACAGGTTGAGAATTGATCAGTAACAGGTATGAAAAAATAGGTAGGTGACCTATTAGTAACCAATAGGTAACTGATAGGTAACTACTGAGTAACTGAACCACCTAGCATTTCATGAGATATATGCAATATCAGTAACCTATATGTAACTGACAAGTACTGCTCAGTTACCTACCAGTTACCTATCAGTGGACAACTGAACAGTACTGTAAGGGGACCTTAACTACCAGTACTGCTCAGTTACCGACCGATAGGTAACTGGTAGGTAACTGAGCAGTACTGCTCCGTGAAAGTTTGCCTGTGTACTCTTGGGTCTGCTCTACTAGAAAATATTTTAAAAAATCCAAGACGACAGGTTCGATGACGTTACAGTGATGTCATTTTCAAAAAAGGGCATTTTTGGTCGATTTTTCGGTCAGATCTTTTTACTTATTATTTATGTGTTTTCTTTGAAAACACTGCATGATAAATTAGAAAATAATAGTCTGATGTGAAATAAATCGTTTGTACCCACACAAGAAAAGCAGGAATTTTGAAGAAAAATGACGAAAACGGGATGATAAGACAATAGATAATAGACACTCATACACTCATTTATTTTTTGCAATCTGCATTTAGTCACTTTTTCATGAACATTATCGGCAAAATTTAAAAAGGCGGAGGAAGATGATGCCGGAGAACTAATAAGAAGTCATATGACCCCACAGACAAATATACTGACTGTATATTTCTGAAAACATCACAAGAACCAAAAGTGATCCCTGGGATGATTTGTATTCCAGCCTCGCTTTAGTTGTAGGTGTTTACTCCATCAAACGTCCACGATGCCCATCCATTAACATCAGATGAGATGTTTGGGCTGATCTGTCATCACAGCTCCCGAGCTAACGTATCTAATTCCGCTTAAGCCGGTACTAGGGGCCGTGTGGATACTTCATTGTCTCCACATGAACAGCTGCAATAAAAGCGCGGCTGAGATACTAAGGCTACATCCGAGAATCCACCGATTTCTCGGGTCTGAATGTTGGGTGTCGATGAATGCTTTCCTGTAGAGTCATATGGTTGCTTTTTAGTCACCAGACGTCCTCAATTTTTCCCACCTCTTGCATATCGCTCCAATTCATGTGGACATCTTCAATGACATAACCACACGGCGCTATCACCAGATTAAGAATGTCCGCTACTGGTAAATCAAAAGTAATTAACTTTTTGAATAATGTGTGTAGTTGCATACATAATTGTATAATTTGAGGATAAACGAAGAAAAAATACAGGTTGGTGTACATTTCTAGCTATATGCACCATTAGGTGGACTGACCCATTCTCCATTTGATAACCCAGAAAACATAAGGGATAGCCATGAAAAATCCATATAATTTGTATATAACTTTTTCATATATTCTAACTGTTTGCAGATAATCACAATGCCTATCAAAATTTATCAAATTGGATGGATTTTGCTGTGCAAAAGTCTAAGCTAGAAGGATTTAAAAGGAAATCCGTATCTCTTAAGCTAGGAAAGGGAGATAACCCAATTGGAAAAACAGGCAAAATGGCCGCCAAAGCCAAAAATCACCAGCGGACATCTTTAAGAGGTATGAGACAAATATTTCACAATGATGGTGAATCGCTCAATCAAGTCAACTATATAATGGAAAATGATGAACTATTTGAAGGCCAGATGGAAAGAAAATAGGCCAAAACGAGGAAGGTTTCGTATCAGTTTTGCTCCCATTTTTCCTATATCGTACCGATTAGCGCTCACGGAATATAATATGGAGGCCAATATTAGGCATGTTCTAGTAATTATTCGTGTTTTTGCAGAGATTATCATAATACGATAGCATCATCATATAGTCATTAGAGAGCAATGATTATCATTGGTTGTACATAAGACTACGTTTCAAATCTGGAAATCAGCGTGATTTGATCACTAGGGGATGTTAGCTGAGTGCCATAAAATGCTTATTCATAAATATGTCTTCAAAAGCAAAGTCATTAGCATTTTTCTAGGGAATTATTGCTGGAATGTTTTCCAGGAACAATATATGTTCTTCTTGTTCTGTCACCCTCGGTGAATGTCACATAATCCACGCGTGATTGCCTTCGTGGCTGACTCATTTTCTGTTTATTCATCTGTTCTGAGAACAGCCAAGGTTTACGATTCTTCGAAATCAACAACGGAGGTGTGATCAAGGGCAATCTTTCTATACTGAAGATGACACATGTGACTGAATACAGAACAATTGTTTGCTAACCTGGAAATTCATTCTTTCGCCTTTCAATCCAAACAGCGAAACGGCTGCCAAATAGCATATTTTAATTACACAAAGTAGATACTGTAAACAGCGCTTGTATAGGGATTGCTCGGTAAAATAAAGATCATGTTGTATTTCTATTATCTCACTCCTGAATTTAAAAAACAAAATGTCAGCCATATTGAAAGTTTCAATTCCGCAAATATTGGCATTTCTTTTAGGAAATTAGTAAATAACGTTGTAAAGGTAAGTAGAGGACAGGAAAATCGATTTGTATGTTCGAAAATAAGTAAATGACCAACGTGTGTTCGCTTTAATTACAAACTTGTTTATTGAAATATTCAAATATTTAATATATGAGAAATCCCCTTGGACTTAAAAAATCACTCTATAAATGGAGTTGTCTTTCAAATAAATGAAAACAACAATATCACATTTTCGCTAATAGTCCATTGACCCCACCAGTCACGATACCTGAAATTATGTAGCATTCTCTTCATACTTTCCGCTTTTGTCAAGATACTGTCCTGAAAGAAAGATTGCAGGGAAAATATAACGAAAGGTCGAATCACCGCAAGATAGGCCTACATCGGATGTAACTGTGCCTTTGTTTTGCAACAGTCACTACATTCAATACAATCGTGTTGAAATAAGGCATAACTTATTTTGTGTTGGTGACGGGAGAGAGGCGAGGTGGATGGATTGATAAATCGAAAAAGCAAAATTTTGAGAAACCTCATGGCCGCCATTTTCCCGTGATGCCTTGCATCCACGAGTATGCTAATAGTTTGGAAATCACCCCAAATGTTATAATCTACGAAGGGCGAACGTTTCAACGAGAGAGAGGGCGATAGAGAGAGAATTAAATGTAACGTCGCGTTCAGCAATATTTCAGTTAAACAGCGACGATTAAACGCAGCTCTGCCCAAGCACGATAGGGACAGTCAACAAACCAGCAACTATCCAAAGTGATCAACAAAACGCCAAAGAAGTTAACGTTATTCAATTAACCGATATCTCTCAAATACTTTAAAATCAAACCTTCGCTCACTCAGTTACAAAGACCTTCTGATTTAAAAGTAACTGCTCAGTAAATAAAATCTGTCGCAATCTTAAAATCAGTACAGTCGATCAAACTATGTTTAACTGTGAGATTCTTATAGGATTTGTGGGCGAGTAAATGGCTTCTGGCAAGTTGTGCAAGATAACATATCGCCTGTGGATCTGGAAATGATGAATGCCGTAAAAATTCTGGCTCTTATAGGCCAACATAGAAGTACCCGGATGTAGGCGCGGACGTCAGCGACAAGATCTCGGATGTACAAGAACCCGGATGTACCCGGATGTAAAAGTCTCCGTATGTAAAAGTGCCCGGATGTTCAATTCACTTCGCCCACTGGAAAATTTCCCTCTCCTCGTGCAAAGATCACATCCGCCCAAAGATACACCTTCAAGGCAGGTCAGGTATCGCTGGCGATGGTAGCGGAGATCTCCGGGCTTTCCCCTGGTTGAGCTATAACCTGCACTGAATAAATCATCTGTCATTTCCACAGTTATGGGCGGGTATCTTTTGGTAACTCGTTTGGGGAGTCGAGCGGGATCCGGCACCTTTTTGTCAATCTTCAACGATTGCTCGTCTGCCATGGATGGATGGCTTTTCCATTTGATTGGGTCTGGTACAGGTTGTGAGAAATGTACATCTAACATGCGTGTTTCCGTATTTATAGTTAGAGGGAAGGTGACCGTCTTATCGACCAATTAGAAGCCATCATTTCAGAAAGTTCAATCTTCGTTCAGTGTAACCTAAACGTCTTCGGGCAATCCATGATACTGAAGCTCGAAGCTCTTACTTCTCTCATTCAACATTGGGACCAATGTCCATCGGCTCTTCAATACGCGTCGGCGAATCTACCTCCATGGGTTCTTCCATTCTCAGATACATTCCCATAGAAACTGAAATATCCGGTCTCGAGAGTGGCGAGCGCGATCCGGGTATGACATTTCGGTGACGTCTCAATTGACTGGGATGCTTAAAGGGTTTATCACAATGTATGCATGGGTACTTTGTGGCGTGCACGTGTGTGACAACGCAAACTGTCCAGTCGATGAAAGCGCTTCGAGCAAGTTGTGCAAGAGAACATATCGGCGGTGGATCTGGAAATGATGAATGCCGTAAAATGGCTCTTATAGGCCAACATAGGAGTACCCGGATGTAAACGCGGACGTCAGCGACAATCCCTGGATGTACAAGAACCTGGATGTACCCGGATGTAAAGTGCCCGGGTGTTCACGGATGTTCAACCATGCCGGATTTCTGTCAGGCCCAGGTTCAGAAGCTATCATGTCCTGCATGTGAATAGTCAGTCATATTGTGTGTGTATGCATGTATGCGTCTGTGTGCGTGGATCTGTGTGTGTGTGCACGTATGTATGTGTGTGTATGCGTCTGTGTGCGTGTGCGTGTGTTGGTGTGTGTGTGTGTGTGTGTGCGTCTGCGTGTGCATGCGAGTGTGTGTATGCGTGTGCGTATGCGTGCGTGTGTATGTATATGTGTACTTGAGTGTACGCGTGTGCGTGTATGCGTCTGTGTGTATGTGCGGCCGTGTGCGTGCATGTACGTGCATGTGTATGCCTGTATGTGTGTGTATGCGTCTGCGTGTATGCGTGTGTGTGTATGCAACCACCACCACCACCGGGTGTTAGCGTCCATCAGCACCAATACCATCACCACCATCTCCACCACCACCACCACTACCATCACCACCACCACCACCGGGCGTTGACGCCCGTCAACGCCACCACCACCACATACCACCACACCCCCACACCATCACCACCACCACTGGGCACACAAGCCCTGGTGTGCCCTATACCCGGTTCATTCTTATATGTACAGACACCACCACCACACACTACCACCACACACACACCACCACCACATTCCACCACCACCACACAATACCACCACACACACACAGCAACACAACATTCCACCACCACCACCACCACCACCACCGCAACCACCGGGCGTTGACGGGCGTCAACGCCCGGTGGTGGTGGTGGTGGGAGCTCCCGTGTGGCAGAGCCCTTATATCGGAGCTCTTGGAGCTCAAAGCGTGTGGAACTCAGAGCTCGGAAGTGACATTTGCATATGACCTCTGTGAGGTCACTTCCGCTTACGTTCACCTGACCGGAACTGACCTTTGACCCGCACTAGCAATGCCGGATAAAAATTGCGCGCAGGGGTCAAAGGTCGAGTCCAATCTGGCTGGAAGCGGGTCTGGGAGTGCTCTGCCATTGGCTCCACTAAAACCCCAGAAGGCTCTGCCACTGGGCCTACCGGGCGTTGACGTCCGTCAACGCCCGGTGGTGACGGTGGTGGTGGTGGTGGTGGTGGTGGTGGTGATGGTGGTGGAATGTGGTTTTGGTGTGTGTGTGTGTGGTGGTATTGTGGGGTGGTGGTGAAATGTGGTGATGGTGGTGGTGTGTGTGTGGTGGTAGTACGTGGTGATGGTGTCTGTGCATATAAGAATGAACCGGGTATAGGGTACACCAGGGCGTGTGTGCCCAGTGGTGGTGGTGACGGTGTGGGGGTGTGGTGGTATGTGGTGGTGGTGGTGGTGGTGGTAGTGGTGGTGGTGGAGATGGCGGTGGGGGTAGTGGTGCTGACGGACGTCAACAACCGGTGGTGGTGGTGGTGGTTGCATAAACACACACGCATACACGTACACACACAGATGCATATACACAGACGCACACATGCATACACACACAATATGACTGACTATTCACATGCAGGACATGAGAGCTTCTGAACTGGGCCTGATAGAAGACCAGGATGGTGAAACATTCTTCAACATCCTAGGGTGCAGGGTGCACCACAGGAGCCTGCGCCTCCATACGGAGACACACACACATAGACGCATACGCACACATGCATACACACCCGCACACCGACGCATACACACACGCACACCCACACATACACACACATGCATACATACACACACACACGCATACACACTTGCATACACTTACACACGCGCACGCATACACACACTCGCACGCATACACACAGGCGCATACACACACATGCATACACACATGCATACACCCACGCATACACACACACACACGCAAACACACACACATGTATGCACATACACACACGCGAGCACACACACACACACACGCGCACACAGACGCATACACACGCATACACACATACACACGTGCACACACACACAAATATGCATACAGACAGACGCATACATGCATACACACACTCAATATGACTGACTATTCACATGCAGGACTTGAGAGCTTCTGAACCTGGGCCTGATAGAAATCAGGCACGGTGGAACACTCGTGAACATCCGGGTACTTTTGCATCCGGGTTCTTGTACATCCGGGGATTGTCGCTGACGTCCGCGTTCACATCCGGGTACTCCTATGTTGGCCTATAAGAGCCAGAATTTTACGGCATTCATCATTTCCAGATCCACAGCCGATATGTTCTCTTGCACAACTTGCTCGAAGCGCTTTCATCGACTGGACAGTTTGCGTTGTCACACACGTGCATGCCACGGAGTACCCATGCATATGTGCGGATTGTGATATAGCCTTTAAGCATCCCAGTCAATTGAGACGTCACCGAAATGTCATACACGGATCAGGCTCGCCACTCTCGTGACCGGATATTTCAGTTTCCATGAGAATGCATCTGAGAATGGAACCCATGAAGGTAGATTCGCCGCCGCGTTTTGAAGAGCCGATGGACATTGATCCCAGTGTTGATTGAGAGAAGTAAGAGCTTCGAGCTTCAGTATCATGGATTGCCCGAAAACGCTTAGGTTACACTGAACGAAGATTGAACTTTCTGAAATGATAGCTTCTGATTGGTCGATAGGACGGTCACCTCCCCTCTAACTATAAATACGGAAACACGCATGTTAGATGTACATTTCTCACAACCTGTACCAGGCCCAATCAAATGAAAAAGCCATCCAATTCCAAGGCAGACGAGCAATCGTTGAAGATTGACGAAAAGGTGCCGGATCCCGCTGGACTCACCAAACGAGTTACCAAAAGATACCCGCCCATAACTATGGAAATGATAGATGATTTCTTCAGTGTAGGTTATAGCTCAACCAGTGGAGAGCTCGGAGATCTCCGCTACCATCGCTAGCGATGCCTGACCTGCCTTGAAGGTGTATCCTTGGCCGGATGTGATCTTTGCACGAGGAGAGAGGAAATTTTCCAGTGGGCGAAGTGAATTGAACATCCGGGCACTTTTACATACGGAGACTTTTACATCCGGGTACATCCGGGTTCTTATACATCCGGGATCTTGTCGCTGACGTCCGCGCCTACATCCGGGTACTTCTATGTTGGCCTATAAGAGCCAGAATTTTTACGGCATTTATCATTTCCAGATCCACAGCCGATACGTTATCTTGCACAACTTGCCAGAAGCCATTTACTCGCCCACAAGATTTGCGACGACACGAGTCCTTCATCCACAACGGTGCGCGATATACTTGTATAACCTGCGCACGGTCATTTAATCGGGAAGATGCTTTACTGTGTCATGAACGCTTGCTCCACGAGGGCGCGACGGAACAATGTAACGAATGTGGGCAACTCTTCAAACGACCCAGTCAGTTAAGACAGAACCAACGTTTGATGCATGGTCCAGCACCACGGTATGAGCGACAAATTCCCACTAAAGAGGCACCCATGATGGTCGGACCTAGTGAAGATGAGCCCGGAGAGACGAATGCCAATGGTGATGCGACGACGGAGAGCCCGCCTGTACCCACAGTTCAGAAGAGCCTAGATATCCAGCCGGTCCCTAGCATTACTGTTCCCAGTCAAACGCCTGACAACAACGAATATTTTCTGGAAGATGCGGTGGATGTTCCCATCCAGTGAGTGACATCTATCGGCGCCATTGGCCCATGATACGGCACTGTTTCCACCGTCATCGCCCTTTTCAAGATATCTACAATTTCCGACTGACCAACCTCGCCCGTCTATGCAGCTACGTGGAAGCCATCTTCAATGACCAGGCTACGTTTACGTTTGGTTATGTACTGCAGCATAAGGAGACAGGCCAAGTCCGATACTTTTACCCGAGCAGTAACATCCGGGTATTTGACCAACCGTTTACCATCATTAACCGAATGTCGCTACAGCCCGTGCTGGACCAAGTGGACCAATTGGATATCTTGGGATGGGCCTATGAACAGCGCCCCCAACTTCCAATGGGTCGTAGAGAGGGTGACCAATGTTACGTTCTTCGTGACCAAATTACGGAATCTTCCCATCGGGTGAATGTATTCATTCATGCACTGAGAATACTCAGAATGCACAAACAACTATCTGAGGATATGTTGCCTCAACGGTATCCTGGCCTGCCTGACGATGATTAGAATAAACGGTTCAGAGCGAACATGGCCGAAGATGGAACTTTCTGAAATGGAGACATCTGATTGGACAAGAATACATCTAACGAATATGACAGATGCAAATGTTGGCTTCTGTTTGAACAAGAGTCTTCTTATATTGTAAATATACCCAACGCGGCTCCCCCAGCGTGGGCATGATGTAACAGTGGGGAGAATAAACTATATGAAAAAACTTCTTGTTGTTGTTGTTCTCTCATGTCTCATCCTTGTTGTTGTTGTTGTTGTTGTTGTACTCTCTCCGGTCTGTTAAGGCGCAACGACGGACGTCACTGCATTTCGAAGAATTAGTGGCAATTGCATTGAATATATAGAAAATCAGAGCTTCTGAGCTATTTCACCAGGGCGTTGAAGCATTGAGCTTGATGTTGGCGGGCGTTGCTACAAGATGACACCTCACACGATGCATTCGGACCAAGGATGGTCCCTCTCTACCCCAAATACCTTCCTTCACTGCCCCAAAATGTCCGCTTTCGCTACTACTCGTACTGATGACGTCACCAATGACGTGAACATCCCTCAAATCGGAATGTACACCCGAGAGCTACAACATGACACCTCCCAGGACGCATTCGGACCAAGGATGGTCCCTCTCTACCCCAAACACCTTCCTTCACTGCCTCAAAATGTCCGCTTTCGCTACTACTCGTACTGATGACGTCACCAATGACGTGAACATCCCTCAAATCTGAATGTACACCCGAGAGCTACAACATGACACCTCCCAGGAAGCATTCGGACCAAGGATGGTCCATCTCTACCCCAAACTCACCCCCACGCACCCCTCAATATGTCCCTTTTCGCTACTACTCGTACTGGTGGTGCCATCGATGACGTCACAGAAGACGTGAACAGCCCTCAAATCGGGGTCTACACCCCGAGAGCTACAAAATGACACCTTCCAGGACGCATTCGGACCAAAGATGGTCCATCCGTACCCCAAATACCTTCCTGTGCTGCCCCAAAATGACCACTTTACTTAGTACAACCAACTGCGCATGCGCAGATTGACGCGACTTGCACTCAGAGACACGCCATTCTGACTCTATCCCACACAAGCTTCACTTTGACACCTTCCACGACCCATTCGAACTCATAGCGGTCCATCTCTACTCCAAACACACCCCCACATACCACCCAAAATGCCTGCTTTCTATACTACGGCCAGACTGCGCATGCGTAGACAATTGAAAACGGACGCACCATTAGTCTAGTGGGATGCTCATCAACGAGAGCTTCAAAATCAGACCTCATACGACACCGTAGGAGCATTAGGAACTCACCTAGACCCCAAAACGTCCACCCAGTATGAACCTATACCCCAAGTCATGCATTATAGGCCTATGGGCCTACCCAGGCCTCGATGAACTTTTTCCAAAAATTTCACCGTTTCGCTTCGAGACCCTTCCCATCGTGTTCTAATTGACGAGACGTGAAAAACAAGACCAAACAACCCATATCACAACGAACGTGTGTGAATTTCCCATGATGGACCTATACCCCATATAGCCAGTATAGGAGTACATGGGCCTATATACAGATCTCGGTGACTTTTCCCAAAAATTTCACCGTTTCGCTTCGAGACCCTTCCCATAGTGTTCTAAATGACGAGACGTGAAAAACAAGACCAAACAACCCATATCACAATGAACGTGTGCGAATTTCCCAGGATGGACCCATACCCCCCATAGCCAGCCTATAGGCCGATATACAGACCTCGGTGACTTTTTCCCAAAATTTCAGCGATTCTTTCCGGGACCTCTCCCATTGTCATTTTCTCGGCGAGACGAGAAAAACGAGACCCCACAAGCCATAGCAAAGCCCACAAATTTTTTTTGACCACCTCTTTTTTTTCTTTTTTTTTTCTTTATGTCATTCAGAGACCAACAGGCCAATGTGGCTCACTAACCGGCTCGATAACAAATAGTACAACAATAAGATACAAAGTAAACAATAATACTAAATGGACTAAAACAAAATTAAGATAATATAAAACCTCACATTTTGGCACTACTTTACAATAAGAACTTAAATTAAATTACAGTCATACTAATCCACTGTTAAAGTGTACATTAAATAAAAATTATGAATAAAAATACTTTCTTAAAGGGAACGTAAACTCTGGTGAAACGTGCATGGCCAGTTAAAGCTTTTTCCTCATAGAATCCAAATCCTTTATCAGATATTTTTTTACAATTTTTTCAAAGCAGTACTAAACGTCTTAAATTCGTTACACTGAACGAACATATAGAGGCCTCCATGTTTGAAGAATCGTGACGTCAGTGGACACTAGTTCTTCTGCCTCTGGAGGTAAAAACGCGTCAATTGGCATAGGTGCAGTATTCGAGACCGTAGCTTACAAACATGAACGAGGATGATAGTGCGACGTGTCGGGATTACCTGGTACGTTGTGACAGCCAAATGCAGAGCAGCCCGGCATCGTAGAATATCTGCTAGAATCAGGCTGTGTTCTACATCAAAGCTAATCGATAACATTGCCTCTGTTAGTCGGGGAACGGAGGAGTGCATGAAAACGACCATATGCGCCCATGTTATCTCGACACAGAGAATGTCCGATGACGTAGGAGATTATCGGCACAACTGAATTTTACGCTTTCCATTGGATAAAAATCCTGCCCAAAACAAACATGGCGGCGCCCCCAAGAAATTCCAAATCACGGTATTTTCTATGTTTGCGTCTGTCTCATTCATTGAAAAAAAATGAGAAAAATAATTTGTCACGATTTTTTTAATTTATCGGGACTCTTGTATAATTCCCGCTGTGTTTTACCGCAGAGTTTACGTTCCCTTTAACTGACTTTTAGACTTGGAGAGGCTGTTAAAAATATCAATAGTAGGATCGACCTTTAAAATGTCGTTTGTGGCTTGCATGGCTCTTGGTAAAAACGAGAACTTTCTAATGTCGATCCTAGAAAAGGGAACCCGAAACAATGGGTTAAAACGAAGAGAACGTGCATAATTAAAATCCAAAGAACCGGTTAGGTAACTGCAGTCGATTTCAGAATGAACACATTTATATAAAAACATGAGATCGGCTACCTTTCTACGTTTGTACAGAGGGGGCAGATTAAAATGTGTGCAGAGGTTGTCATACTCGCTGGAACAATAGACAGTATTTGATTTAAAACAAAGAAACTTGATAAACTTTCTCTGTACTCGCTCAAGTTTGTCTATGTATGTTTGCTGCCAAGGATTCCATACAACACTACAATATTCTAATTGGCTACGCACAAGCGATATATATAACACTTTTAATGAACTGATACTCGTGAACGTTTGACATGAACGTTTCAAGAACCCCAAATTTCGAAAGGCCTTATTGACAATAAGATCAATATGTTTTGAAAACAACATGAATTCTGTGATAGTGAGACCTAGGTCTTTAACCGAGCTTACGCGTTTAATTTCCACACTTTCTATGGAATAATTAGCAAGTGATTTTCTAATTTTGTTTGCAAGAGAAATGTAGATACATTTGTATATATTAAGTTTCAGTTTCCATGTATAGCACCAGTTCACAATACTATTTAAATCATTTTGAAGTAATACACAATCGGCCTCCGACTTTACGACTTTATACAATTTCGAGTCGTCGGCATACATGTACACCAATATCTTTGATGATGTTATACAATCAGGCAAGTCATTCACATACAGAACGAAAAGTAACGAGCCTATTATCGAGGCTTGTGGTACACCTGAAAGTACGGGTAACCATTCGGAACATTTACCTTCTATAACAGTTCTCTGTACTCTATAAGAGATGTATGATGTCAGCCATTTAATACAATTCCCACTATAACCATAGGAAGATAACTTATGAATTAATAACGAATGTGGGATTGAATCAAATGCTTTACTAAAATCAAGGTAAATAGAATCAACTTGACATTTGTCGTTAAAAGCTTTTGATAAAAAATCTGTATAACTAATTAAATTTGTTTGGATACTTCTATTATTAACAAATCCGTGTTGGAATTCAGAGATCACATTCTTTACATGGCCATAAAGACTGCAATAAACAACCTTTTCGAAATCCTTTCCAAATAACGGCAATAATGAAACAGGTCTGTAATTATGCATATCCTGTTTGCTCCCCTTCTCAAACACAGGAACAACATTAGCACGTTTAAATAATGAAGGGAAAACACCAGATTTTAATGATTCGTTAAAAATGAATGTAAGAGGAACAGACAGTTCTTCGGCACAATGTTTTAGAAATAGGCCCGATACATTATCAGGACCACAAGCTTTTTTCTCATCGGTAGATTGTAGAATTTCCAATATGTCATCATGTGATATAGTTATATCCGACAGATTGTTATCATGGACAGAGTCTACATCAGGTAGATCAGAATATTCTACATCATTAAACACGGATGAAAAGAACTGATTAAAAGCATCTGCAATAGTGTCTGGTCTGTCATATTCATTTTGCCCGTTGTTCACAACACTAGGAATTGAACCGGATTTGGACTTCGCTTTCACATATCCCCAGAATCGTTTTGGGTTATCCTTGCATGACGATTCAATCTCATTAACATAATCATGGTATTTGCTGGAGTTCATGGATTTAAATTCTGAGCGAAGTTTGGAGAAAGACTCGTAAACACCCAGATCTCCATATTTTTTGTATTTTCTATGCATTTCTTCTTTCTCTTTGAGGATGCATAAAAGATCTGGATCGTACAGGGTGGATATTTTCTTCCTCTCAGTTTCATTTTTGGAACACATTCATCTAGAGCACCTCTCCCCCCATATAGCCAGTATGAGCTTATAGATATACAGACCTCGGTGACTTTTCCCAAAAATTTCACCGATTCGCTCCGGGACCCCTCCCATTGTCATTTTCTCGGCGAGACGAGAAAAACGAGACCCCACAACCCATAGTAAAGCCCACAAAAAAATTTGACCACCCTCCCCCCATATAGCCAGTATGAGCCTATATACAGACCTCGGTGACTTTTCCCAAAAATTTCACCGATTCGCTCCGGGACCCTCCCCATTGTCATTTTCTTGGCGAAACGAGAAAAACGAGACCCCACAAGCCATAGTAAAGCCCACAAAAAAAAACTGACCACCCCTCTCCCCATATAGCCAGTATGAGCCTATATACAGACCTCGGTGACTTTTTCCAAAAATTTCACCGATTCGCTCCGGGACCCTCCCCATTGTCATTTTCTTGGCGAGACGAGAAAAACGAGACCCCACAAGCCAAAGCAAAGCCCACATAAAAAAAATTGACCACCCTTCCGTGCCCCATATAGCCAGTATGAGCCTATATGCAGACCTCGGTGACTTTTTCCAAAAATTTCACCGATTCGCTCCGGGATCCCTCCCATTGTCATTTTCTCGGCGAGACGAGAAAAACGAGACCCCACAACCCATAGTAAAGCCCACAAAAAATTGACCACCCCTCCCCCCATATAGCCAGTATGAGCCTATGTGGGGATATGCCCATATAGGCATTTCCCCGTATATTGTATATTGTATGAGTCCGTGTTTCGCTTTTTATTTATTTATTTATTTATTTATTTATTTATTTATTTATTAATTTATCAATTTATCAATTTATTTATTTATTTATTTATTCTGTAAAAACACCCATGACATGACTGAAAAGAGCCTCACTCGGCCCAATGGAACCATGCAGCGTGGAACTCTTCTGTGTTGGAGGTAGTTTTTGGTCTCTCGAACTGGAGTTACCTCCCCTAGATTGGAACTCTTCTGTGTTGGGGATAATTTTTGATATCGAGCTGGTGGCGCCCCTGGCGGATGTACCACCACAACAGCGCCCCCTGGTGGATGCAAGAGTTATCTCCCCCGGCAAAATATGAGTTTCAATGCATAGACCCTACTACTGCTCACTGACCCATGACTTCAGATGATCAGCTACTGGGCTTCTTTCACTTTGCACTATTTACTTAGCCGGTAGAGTATTTTGGATTGCTGAGAACCATGATAACTGCCAATTTTATACACAAGTACTATAGTTTACCAATACCGATAAGGTATAAGTCGGCAAATATTACATGAAAATATGTCAACGTGAAATTATATAACCCAGTAGCATGATCAGTTGAAATCACAGGTCAATGAACAGACAGATTCTTCTTCGTGTTCTCAATAATGTGAAACTGAGTCACTTGTATCCCTCATCTACAACCCGGACACCACCCTCGCTGCCATTTCGGTGGGGGACCTAGCATCCTCTGGCTGCTTGTTAACTATTCAGTTGTTCTACAACACTTCGTGATTAGCTCAATTTCGAAAAAATCCATTTCATTCTTCTCCTGTTACAATGTTAAGAACTGCGCTTTCATATCATTTGTTTGAACGAAAACGCAACTGGCCAGTGCAGGTGTTCATTAGGAGATTCCATTTCACAAGTCGGGCGACACAAGTCACAATCGAATAGAACAAACAAATAAATTACAAGATGAAATTGATTAACAAAGCGACACAAATAGGCATATAAGTAGTAGTGTCTACTGATTACAGACCACATTTTGCCGGGATCGATAACTCTGTTTGCACTTTTTTGATTTTTGACAAATTTCGGGTTATCTCCCTTGATTCGAACATTTGCATGTTTTCACAGAATAAATAAATAAATAAATTAATTAATTAATTTTAATTGTATAAAGATGTATTCATCCGCGGTGATGCGGTCATGTCTGGCGGTGATTCGCTCGCGGAAAAAAAACTTCCGCGGAGAAAAAGTAGTCCCTAGATAAAATGGTCCGATTGGGTCAAGTGAGGTATCAAAGTGAAGCTTAGGTGAAGGGGCATCTAATGGGCTGGGTGTGGGATTGAAATATCGGCATTCTGCGCATGCGCGGTGGCCAAAGTGTATGAAAATAGACGTTTTGGAGCTAGGGGAGCCCCTAATGGTCCAATGGGGTCATATGAGGTATCAATGTGAAGCATTCGTGAAGGGGCATCTGATGGGCTGGGTGTGGGGTTGAAATATCGGCATTCTGCGCATGCGCGGTGGCCAAAGGGTATGAAAATAAACGTTTTGGAGCTAGGGGAGCCCCTAATGGTCCAATGGGGTCGAGTGAGGTATCAAAGTGAAGCATTCGTGAAGGGGCATCTGATGGGCTGGGTGTGGGGTTCAAGTATCGGCATTCTGCGCATGCGCGGTGGCCGAAGGGTATGAAAATAGACGTTTTGGAGCTAGGGGAGCCCCTAATGGTCCAATGGGGTCATATGAGGTATCAAAGTGAAGCATTCGTGAAGGGGCATCTAATGGGCTGGGTGTGGGGTTGAAATAGCGTCATTCCGCGCATGCGCGGTGGCCCAAGGGTATGAAAATAGCCGTTTTGGAGCTAGGAGAGCCCCTAATGGGCCGATGGAGTTGAGTGAGGTATCAAAGTGAAGCATTCGTGAAGGGGCATCTGATGGGTTGGGTGTGCGGTAGGAATATCATTCTGCGCTCGCCCAATCAGAAGCGAGTATTTCAAATCCGTCACAGAGCTCTCAGCCAATCAGAAGCGAGTATTTTGACCCGGGGCATTATGGGCCATATCCAAGATGGCGGCACGTATGTTGAAGATGGCGGCACATCCGGTGTCGAAAACTGGCCATTTTGTCGGGATGTTGTCACCTAGTGTCGAAAACTGGACCTTGTATGGGTCCTGCTAGGCGTTTTGGAGCTAGGGGAGCCCCTAATGGGCCGATGGAGTTGTATGAGGTATCAAAGTGAAGTATATTTCAAGCATGGGTGGGTGCATGTAAAATTTTTCCTGAAAAATACGGAACACGGACTTTATCCTAAATTACGTGAAAATGCCTATATGGGGTATGGGGGTATAGGACCATCCTGGGAAACGTACTTCTCGACATTTGCGGTATAGGTTGTGGGGTCTCGTTTTCTTAGTCTCGTCAAGACAAACATGATAGGAAGTGTTCCGCAGCGAATCGGTGAAATTTTTGAAAAAGTACGATATAGCCCCATATAGTCCCATACTGGGGGTATAGGATCGATGTTTGTCCCACTGGGAAACGTACTTCTATACATTTGCGGTAGGGTTGTTTGGATTTGTTTTTCACGTCTCGTCATTTAGAACATGATAGGAAGTGTCCCGGCACGAATCGGTGAAATTTTTGAAAAAGTACGATATAGCCCCATATAGTCCCATACTGGGGGTATAGGATCAATGTTTGTCCTCCTGGGAAACGTACTTCTATACATTTGCGGTAGGGTTGTGGGGTCTCGTTTTCTTAGTCTCGTCATTTAGAACATGATAGGAAGTGTCCCGGAGCGAATCGGTGAAATTTTTGAAAAAAGTCACCGAGACTCATATAGACCCATATAGTCCCATACTGGGGGTATAGGATCAATGTTTGTCCCCCTGGGAAATCTAATTCTATACATTTGCGGTAGGGTTGTTTGGATTTGTTTTTCACGTCTTGCCATTTAGAAGACGATAGGAATTTTTGAAAAAAGTCACCGAGGCCTGGGTAGGCCCATAGGCCTATACTGCATGGCTATGGGTGTATAGGGCCATACGGGGTGGACATGTTGGAGTCTAGGTGAGTCCCTAATGGTCCAATGTGGTCGAGTGAGTTCTTATTTTGAGGCTGTCGTGGAGGAGCACTTGACTACACTAATGGTTCGTCCGTGTTCAATAGTCTGCGCATGCGCAGCCTGGCCCGTATTATAGTAAGTAGGCATTTTGGGGGTATGTGGGTGTGTGTTTGGGTTAGAGATGGGCTATTCACGGTTCGAATGGGTCGTGTGAGGTATCAATGTGAAGCTTGTGTGGGGCAGAGTCAGAATGGCGTGTTTTTAAATGCATGTCGCGTCAATATGCGCATGCGCAGTCTGGCCGTAGTAGAGAAATCAGGCATTTTGGGGGGTATGTGGGTGTGTGTTTGGGGTAGAGATGGACCCCTATGGGTCCGAATGGGTCGTGGAAGGTGTCAAAGTGAAGCTTGTGTGGGTTAGAGTCAGAATGGTGTATTTTTAAGTGCAAGTCGCGTTAATCTGCGCATGCGCAGTTGGTTGTAGTAAGTAAAGTGGCCATTTTGGGGCAGTACATGAAGGTATTTGGGGTCGAGATGGGCTATTCACGGTTCGAATGCGTCCTGGAAGGTGTCATCGTGTAGCTCTCGGGGTGCAGACCCTGATTTGAGGGCTGCTCACGTCACCTGTGATGTCATCGGTGACGTCATCAGTACGAGTAATAAGTAAAGTGGGTATTTTGGGGCAGTGAAAGGAAGGTATTTGGTGTAGAAATGGTCCATTCTTGGTCCGAATGCGCCTGGGAGGTGTCATTTTGTAGCTCTCGAGGTGTAGACCCCGATTTGGGGGCTGTTCACAGCATCTGTGACGTCATTGGTGACGTCATCAGTACGAGTAGTAGCGAAAGTGTGCATTTTGGGGCAGTGAAGGAAGGTATTTGGGGTAGGGATGCTTCATCCTCAATCCGAATGCGTCGTGTGGGGTGTCATCTTGTAGTTTTCGGCGTGCAGACCTCGATTTGAGGGCTGTCCACAGCATCTTTGACGTCATTGGTGACGTCATCAGTAGGAGTAGTAGCGAAAGTCAGCATTTTGAGGCAGTGAAGGATGGTATTTGGTGTAGAGATGGACCATCCTTAGTCCGAATGCGTCATGGGAGGTGTCATGTTGTAGCTCTCGGGGTGTAGACCCAATTTGAGGGATAGCCACAGCATCTGTGACGTCATTGGTGGCGTCATCAGTACGAGTAGTAGCGAAAGTGGGCAGTGAAGGTTGTTACTTGGTGTAGACATGGACCATTAGCGGTGCGAATGCGTCGTGTGAGGTGTCATCTTGTAGCAACGCCCACCAACGCCATTCTGAATGCTTCAACGCCCTGGTGAAATAGCTCAGAAGCTCTGATATTCCATGGAATTGTCACTAATTCTTCGAAATGCAGTGACGCCCGTCAACGCCCGTCGTTACACCTTAACACTCTAACATAACGCCATGATATAGACCGGAGAGAGAACAACAACAGCAACAACAACAACAAGGATGACACATGAGAGAACAACAACAACAAGAAGTTTTTTCATATAGTTTATTCTCCCCAATGTTACATCATACCCACGCTGGGGGAGCCGCGTTGGGTATATTTACAATTCAAGAAGATTCTTGTCCAATCAGAGGCCACCATTTGTATCTGTCATATTCGTTCCTGTCCGTTAGATGTATTCTCGGCTACTCTTGTCCAATCAGAAGTCGCCATTTCAGAAAGTTCCATCTTCGGCCATGTTCGCTCTGAACCGTTTGTTCTAATCGTCATCGGGCAGGCTAGGATACCGTTGAGGAAACATATCCTCAGATAGTTATACCGAATCTGTGCTGTATTATACCACATGAATAACAACAAGTTCAGCAATGTTCATACAGTTTATTATCCCCAATGTTACATCATACCCAGGCTGGGGGAGCCGCCCTGGGTATGTTTAGTATGTTCACAGCAAAACAAATTGAAATATCAAACACCATGTTTTATTATTTAGCGCACCGTCACATTAGGTACAAGTGTTTACTGAGCTCAAGTCAACGATCAGCATGTAGACATATAGAGTATGCACGGCATGTTATGGTATTCATCAGTGCACGGGTGACGCGTTCAATCGATGGGTTGGTCGGTCAGATTGGTCACGAAAAACGTAACATTGGTGACCCTCTCCACTGTCCTGAACCGTT
>JAVTVY010006160.1:0-38942 GCA_036873755.1 Hanleya hanleyi | reverse complement strand
ATCTCAAACATTGTTCCAAAATTGGATGGTCATTTATAAGACGTTTCATAGGACAGTAGAAGTCTTAGAGAATATATAATTTGATCTGCCCATATATAACCTAGAACTGTACTAATGTGATATGTAAATTTGATGGGAACAGTGTTAATTTTTTGCAGTGATGATGTGTGATAAGAGCATAATATTGGATGTTGGTTTAGGCCACCACAATTCTATTTTTTGTTTCATGGGCAGATTTTATTTTTTGGGACACTCGGTTACATCAACTCCTTCAGTATGTACAGGACCAGACAAGTGAAAACTAACAAAATAAAACTGGAGTGGAGATCACAGGCCTTCAAGTGCCTCCTATATTTCCTATATTTTTGAGACGTCCCTATATTTTCCTATAGTTTACTCAAAACCTCCTATATTTTGACTTTTTCTCATGAAAACTTTCATCAATGCTCTGTATTGAGTCAAACTGACATGAGGAAATAAATTTCAGAATTTTTTTTTCGCCTCGCTTTGCTCGGCAAATACAGTATGAAAGCCTTTCAATCTCTCTATGCTGAATCAAACAACAGAAGTCACCTGAAAGACCACCACTATGACCACATTCAGTGAAAGTAATTTGAATAAACACCAGAAAACTACCAAGTTTGGAACATACATGTACAATGTAGTACAGACTGGTCTTACACTCCTTCATTTTCCTACATTTTATTCAGAAAATTCCTATATTTTTTGCAAATTTCCTCCTATATTTTCTCCTATATTTTCACTGTGAGCCACTTGCAGGCCTGAGAATGCCCCGTTATATTTTTATTATCAACTCCAATCTTGATAAAAATAAAATCCACCTGTGAAACAAAAAATAAAATCGGAATGGCCTTATGTAATAATTTATAAAAGTTTTGTACAAATATATGAATATATGTTGAGGTACTGTGAGATGGTTGTGATACTGTAGAACTGTACTTACTTTCATATAATTTCAAGAATTTACATGAAAGTTGTCAAAAATGTTCATGCAGTGGATTGCAAAAATCGTATAAATCACGGATATAAATGCAATTTTACATCTAAATCTAAATAACATAACATTAACTCAAGCAAAATTGGAAGTCCTTCCAGCACTACTCCATTATAAAATTACAAAAGAGATGGACATAAACCTCTTCCGATAAGCATAATGTGTTACACAATTTTTGAATAGACTCTTTTAAAGTATAATCAGTTTGTAAGATAAATGAAGTTTTCTGCAGTTCCATGTAATGATTAAATCAGTGCCTTGTTTATATTGTTTGAAAGAATGTTATCTTTGTGATTTGAAATGTACTGTAGATATTTCTTTGATTTTTAAGACATGGGGAACATAGTGCAATAATTTAATATTTTATACCCTTTTTATGAACACTAATACTGATATGGTAGTAGGGGAGTCTATTTTTTAACAGTATTTAATATTGGTCATGTTGAACTATTGAGTGATAACAAAACAATGTGACTATGGACATTTTAGTGATTACCTCTTTTTTCTGTATATTGTGAGTAAACATTCAAACTTCTTCCGAGAATATAACAAGGTTGTGATTATACATTATGCAGTTTTTATATGTTTGTCCATAAGGAGGACGTATTATGTGTGACGATTTCCATCCGTCCGTTCATGTCTGGTCAATATCTGGCACTGTTTTCTATCTAAAGTTCCAGTTTTGTGAGTGGATATACCCTAGGGGTGGGGTGATATGTTGCATACCAAAAAAGATCAAGGTCAGAGGTCACTCACCTAAACATGAGGAAATCATTGTTCATTGACAGTTTTCTATCTACAGTTCCAATGTTTCGTGAGTGGATAAACTAGGGAGAGACAATATTCATTAGAGAGAAAAGATGTCACATACCAAAATCAAAGGTCACTGATTTTAAAATCAGGAAATCATTAAAAAACACCTTCTTTGTGTGGCAGTGGATATAGTAGTGTGACACAATGGGTCACTTACCAAAATTTAGGTCAATGTCAAAGGTCAAAATCAGGAAATTGTTAAAATCTCACAATTTTTGTGTCCATAGACACAGTAAGGGGAGATGATATAGGTCAAGGTCAGTGTCATCCCAAACTTAGGAAATTGTTAAAAATCTCGATTTTTTGTGTCCATAGATACATGTATATTAAGAAGAGATGATACGTCATGTACCAAAATGTTAGTTAAGTTCAAGGTGACCCCAAAATCAGGATATCATTATAAATCTCATATTCTTGTGTCAGTTAAAGATACACTATAGGGGTAGAAACGATATGTCACATCCCGAAATTTAGGTCAAGGTCTAATTTCAAGGCTACTGTATATCAATAATAATCACATTTTTTGTGTGTCGGTAGATTCATTATGGGGAGACCATGTGGCATTTATCAATATTTAGGTCAAGGTCACTGACCCCAAAATCATGAATTCATAATTTCTTATTATTTTTTTATTTGAGGATACACAAGGAGAGATGATGTCTTTTGTGGGTGTATATTGAAGCCAATTTTGGCTCTTGTTTTATATGTGCATTGCTGGAACATTGCAATCTTCACAAAAGCATGCCCATTTTGTTAAACTCATGCCCAAATGTGAGGTTAGGGTGCTGTTCTGGGTTTCTCTATCTGTTTGTCTGCATATCCATTTGCCCACAATTTAAAGCTGAACTGCAGGTTCTATGAATGTTTCAGGTGTATTTGTTTGGAGTATTGGGGTTGCATGTACATATAGGCCTGAAGGCAGGATGAGGGATTGCCTTCTCTGTGTACATATAGGACTGAAGGCAGGATGAGGGATTGCCTTCTCTGTGTACATATAGGCCTGAAGGCAGGATGAGGGATTGCCTTCTCTGTGTACATATAGGCCTGAAGGCAGGATGAGGGATTGCCTTCTCTGTGTACATATAGGCCTGAAGGCAGGATGAGGGATTGCCTTCTCTGTGTACATATAGGACTGAAGGCAGGATGAGGGATTGCCTTCTCTGTGTACATATAGGCCTGAAGGCAGGATGAGGGATTGCCTTCTCTGTGTACATATAGGCCTGAAGGCAGGATGAGGGATTGCCTTCTCTGTGTACATATAGGCCTGAAGGCAGGATGAGGGATTGCCTTCTCTGTGTACATATAGGCCTGAAGGCAGGATGAGGGATTGCCTTCTCTGTGTACATATAGGCCTGAAGGCAGGATGAGGGATTGCCTTCTCTGTGTACATATAGGACTGAAGGCAGGATGAGGGATTGCCTTCTCTGTGTACATATAGGCCTGAAGGCAGGATGAGGGATTGCCTTCTCTGTGTACATATAGGACTGAAGGCAGGATGAGGGATTGCCTTCTCTGTGTACATATAGGCCTGAAGGCAGGATGAGGGATTGCCTTCTCTGTATACATATAGGACTGAAGGCAGGATGAGGGATTGCCTTCTCTGAATTTCTCATAAATATTGTTTGGCTTGTTGTCAGATTTCTTCAATTTCCTCTCAAACAAATGATTCATTTCATTAGGAAATAACTATATAGGCCAAATGGGAGACTTGCACAATACCAGGCTATCCAATCAGATTCTGTGGTTGCCAGTTCCTGTTTGTCGATGTTGGTCCGGTTAACCAATCAGCAGACAGAACCATTGATCACCTTGTTTAATTATCATATGGTCCCAATGTGCAATTCTCCCATTACATTACAATAATATCTCTTGAATCTATTAATTCCATGTATGTACTTCTCAAAGATATCTGGCAATAGATCAATGAATGGACAATAAACAAACTCCCTTAATTTAAAACCCACCCAATCTGAACAACTGAGGGATTTTGGGTCCATAATGCTATTTATTAACTTGAACCAGAAGGGATCACCCTTTCAAAGTTTAGCTCCAACACTTATATAACACTGTATATTAAATTATAACTGTTGATAAAACAATATATTTTTTGAATACAACCCTTCATTCATGTCTTCCCACCTCGTTCACTTTAAACTGTTGTATATAATGCCTTGTTTGATTTCCTCATACAAATACAAGCCTACTATACGAGGGACACATTTACTTGTCTATCCCCTTGATTTTCTACTGTCTGTTCTGCTGTTAAATCTGATGGTGATCTGAGAACACCTTTTCAAAGCATACTAAATGGACAGGATATGAAGGAAATGCTAAGTTCTTCGATTCAAGCTCTATTTATATATAATCAGGGAATATTTTATTGGCTGTGTCTGCATGTAGTCATTTTCTATGCGGTGAGGTGGTTTGAAAAGTTTCCCTGGATTCAAAGTGAATATAAATAGATATATAGAGTTTTTCTTTTTGAACAATTGTCAAATAATTAGTTTCATTACTGAGTTAGATTATTTATCTTGGTTTCAGGTTTGAAGTGAATTTCTTGCCATTTTTTGTTAAGGCTGATTTTCTGTTGATTTGATTATCACAATCTGAATTTCATGGAAGATTAACAGTAGAGTAGAATGACCAAATTTCATATAACTGGTCGTGTCAATATCAAAAGCTCAAGTGCTGGTATGAAAATTATATCTGGTTATAATAAAAACAAGTGCTCATCTTCATGATGTTTTACGGTATTTATTACTAGAGATTTTATATTCCACTTGCTGAATTTATGGTAAATTCTAGATTTCTAGATATTTGTGGAAAGCACGCTCGTCGATGTGTTACCATCTCACTGTCAGCCTCTTCGTAGTGTTAAACTGTATACTTCTCGACATCATGCAGACAACTATAGGTTTGTGTGTTGGATAACGTAGTACATGTATTATCATATCTGTCACGAATCTGAGCCAGTCCATAAAGGATCCCCATTTCCAGAACTTTTTCAGAGTGCATGTAGGTTTGTTTCTTTAATACTCTGATTATCAAATCAAAAAAAATTCTAGAGAATGCAGAGGTTTCGCACGATAAGAGATGGAACTGTTAAACAAGTTATTTGTTCTTGATCCTCCAAAAACAATTTCCAATATGCGTGAGCATAGAAAATTATCCATAAACATGACAAAACTATCTGCTGTAAAACAAAGTTATGATACAACTGTTTGAAAGAAATTCCTCCAAGCCCTCCTGATATAAAATGTACCCTCGGATTCGGGAAAGAATGATATTCATCTGGTGGGAAAACTGAAAATGGAGCTGAGTATTGAGTTGTAAAACTTTTTTATCCTCTATGCAAAAGCAGAACAAGAATCAAACTTATTACACCAAACTTGGATAGTGAATTTTGTGACCTCTATATATATTCCACAATTTGATCAAAAACAGATCCACTCTGGCGTGAGTGTAGTCTGGCTAGAAAATCGGTTTCTGGGTAGTTTTAATCGTATTCTGGGCTTATTAGCGAAAGCCGCCATTTTGAGGGTGCGTAGTTACCCTTGCTTCCTGTCGCCCTTAAGTATGACACCCTGTATGGCATATTTGGATCCAGGATGGTCCCTCAAATACACCTCTGCGTACCTCCAAATTCCCATTTTCGCTAATATGCCTCAACAGCACACACGCACGCTGGTGTCATTTCTGGTCCAAACCATCGTCGTCTACACGCTTAAAACTAAAGTGTTGAAACTTACTCGTAAAGTGTTGAAATAACCCTTTAAGTGTGCCCACAGGGACAACACTTAAAGAGCAGTCCCTGTGGACACACTCAAAGGGTTATTTCAACACTTTACGAGTAAGTTTCAACACTTTAGTTTTAAGCGTGTACATGCCAAGGGCTTCAATATACACTCCAAGGACCATTTACCCCAAGATTGTCTCACCTAGACCCATTTCAAGGTTCTCTTCTCCAGTTTAGGGTGTAAAGTCCGATTCCCCGTATTTCATTTTGTCAAGAAAACCCTAGTATTGTACATGTATCTAGGCCTACCCTGCCCATCAGGTGATCGGTCTCGACGAGGGCTTCAAGCGGACACCTTGTCCCATCCCTTAGGACCCATATTGACCCACCTGGACCCTTTTGAGTTGGGGTTTCCCCATGTTTAGGTGTAAAGCAGTTATTTTTTTTGGGGAAAATCCTTGTTATACCCCCCGACACGTAGTGTAGGGGGCGTATACTGGTTTCAGCTTGTCCGTCCGTCCGTCTGTCCGTCCGTCTGTCCGTCCGTCCGTCCGTACGGATGTCCGTGTTCGCGAATGATACATTGTGTGGCTTTATTTAGGTACAATAGGGACTTGTGTGGCTTTTTGTCATTGTGTGTCTAACCACAAAATGTTTGGTTTTATTTTAAGTACAAATGGGTTCTCTGTGTCTTTTGACAAGTCCATGAAAAAGACACAGAGCGTAACTGCAAAATTGATGTCTAATTTTGGACATCCATACTTGGACAAGACCACATGCAGATTTTCGCGCCTTTTGCCTGAATGTTTTCTCATGTGACCGGTTGAAAGTCTTTCAGCCAATCACGATTGGATTAACAGTCATGTGACCACCATGGAATGAAGAAGACTGTCAGTGACAGCCATTTTACCTGCGCTGCCGCTTGACGTGAAGTCAGACCGTGGTAAGTTATTATTTAATGCAGTTTCTAGCAGGAATTGTCGTTTCTTTGCTTTTCTACTATTCTATTCTCTCTAGTGCAATTTAGCATGTATAGATTAGAAGTCTTCATGCAGTGCTGGTTCAAGAAGATGAAATTGAAACATAAACTGTCGAACCGAAACTGTTTTGTTCGTATAGGCTATATATGTGTTGTGGCATGCAACCGCAAACGCCTATTTGCATGCGATTGGAACTGAAAATAAACGTAAGCCAGTATGTTTGAATTCGGTGGCAAGAAATCAGTTAAAATGAAACTTGTGAACAAGTGAAGTGGTGTAAACGAACATTTACGTGTTTGCGATTGACACTGTTCGAAGGTGCACGTTCGAGAACTCGAGTCTAGTATGCCGTGACGATTCGAAACCCTAGACATTATACTACCGATTATGCCCGTAGAAGGATAATTAACTGTCAAACATATTCATATTCCGCTTTTATCATCAGACAAAATTGTACTACGGCCCGAGACTACGGTACGGCGCGCGTGGTAGATCAGCGACTGCAACTGCAAGTGCAAGTTTCGGCGGGTCGTTTCGACCCGTGCCGTGGTCGGGAAATATAAAGTTCAAATATAAATACTTGCCTTGTTTTGAACATGTAAGAATAAACGATCGAAGTTTGCTTCGTAAACCCTGCTTGGAGCAATTTTATTGTGTGTATTCCATAACCAGTTCGATCTCAAACGAAATTGCCGCCATGTGAGAACTTCTGCAGAAAGCATGGCATATATCACGACCTGATCACGCGTTGGCCTATTTATTCGTAGCCAATCACAGCGATCTTATCTATATGAAGCGTGACCTTGAACTTCCAACAGTGCAATTTGAGAGAATACACATCTTGCATCATTGGCATTTTCATTCAAGAATAACCACCGGAAAAATTGCTATGAATCGATCTTTCCTAAGAAGTGAGAAAGGAAAAAAATCGGACGTAACTACGATAGAAACAGTCCATAAACGCGGACATATGCAGGCTTTTCATTATCTTTCAAAGCGGCTATCATGTCGAATTTAACATTATACCAGATTATCGCGGGTCCAGTTTTCGACACTGACAGTGGCGTCCTTCAACCTCTCGACATGCGACATTTACGCGGAAACAGGACCCGGTACAAAAAAGTGGAGACACAAGAGAAACTGCAGATAAATATACCGACCACCAACAGAGTAAACTGAGCAAGTCCTGTTCACTAGTACACCGAATTACAAAGAGTAAACGACAACAACAACAACATCATATAACATTTAGTTAAATGGTGGTATATTATGTTATGTCTATATTTTGTATGTATGTATGTCTGTATGTGTGTACATGTATGTATGTATCTATGCATTTTAGCCTTTTCTGGGGCACAATTCATGCAATAAACTATCTATCTATAAAATTTATTTTTTCTTAAGGGCGAGTAGGCGGCGACTTTGTTAGCAGTAGACGGCGAAAAATCGTCGGCTGCCGGCCCTTAATGAAAAGCCTGATATGCTCACGGTACGAAATGCTTATTACGAACATCATTTTTTGTCATATCTCCTGCTTCATCGGAAATATAGGCGATGCTATTAATAAAATTGTTTTAGAAATGACAGTTACGTCTTGACTATAAGTTTCTTTATTTGCATATACACCTATTACGGGCAGAGCAACAACAATTAATAAATACAATATAATAATAAACATGAATCTATATAGCATGTTTCTGGGTCTTCTGTGTCTATACTTTGTGTGTCTGGGAGTTCAAGTATTGTGTGTCTTCACTGTCCATTCTTTTGTGGCTGTGTGTCCAAGTCTTCTGAGGCTCTTCACTTTGAATACTGTGCCATAGCCTTTGTGTTGGTACATTGTAGTGTCCATGTTTCTGGGTCTTTTGTGTTTATACTTTGTGTGTCTGGGAGTTCAAGTATTGTGTGTCTTCACTGTCCATTCTTTTTGTGGCTGTGTGTCCAAGTCTTCTGAGGCTCTTCACTTTGAATACTGTGCCATAGCCTTTGTGTTGGCAGTGTCCGTGTGTCTGGGTCTTCTGTGTCTATACTTTGTGTGTCTGGCAGTTCAAGTATTGTGTGTCTTCACTGTCCATTCTTTTTGTGGCTGTGTGTCCAAGTCTTCTGAGGCTCCTCACTTTGAATGCTGTGCCATAGCCTTTGTGTTGGTACATTGTAGTGTCCATTCTTCTGGGTCTTCTGTGTCTATACTTTGTGTGTCTGAGAGTTCAAGTATTGTGTGTCTTCACTGTCCATTCTTTTTGTGGCTGTGTGTCCAAGTCTTCTGAGGCTCTTCACTTTGAATACTGTGCCATAGCCTTTGTGTTGGTACATTGTAGTGTCCATGTTTCTGGGTCTTCTGTGTCTATACTTTGTGTGTCTGTGAGTTCAAGTATTGTGTGTCTTCACTGTCCATTCTTTTTGTGGCTGTGTGTCCAAGTCTTCTGAGGCTCTTCACTTTGAATACTGTGCCATAGCCTTTGTGTTGGTACATTGTAGTGTCCATGTTTCTGGGTCTTCTGTGTCTATACTTTGTGTGTCTGGGAGTTCAAGTATTGTGTGTCTTCACTGTCCATACTTTTGTGGCTGTGTGTCCAAGTCTTCTGAGGCTCTTCACTTTGAATACTGTGCCATAGCCTTTGTGTTGGTACATTGTAGTGTCCATGTTTCTGGGTCTTCTGTGTTTATACTTTGTGTGTCTGGGAGTTCAAGTATTGTGTGTCTTCACTGTCCATTCTTTTTGTGGCTGTGTGTCCAAGTCTTCTGAGGCTCTTCACTTTGAATACTGTGCCATAGCCTTTGTGTTGGCAGTGTCCGTGTGTCTGGGTCTTCTGTGTCTATACTTTGTGTGTCTGGCAGTTAAAGTATTGTGTGTCTTCACTGTCCATTCTTTTTGTGGCTGTGTGTCCAAGTCTTCTGAGGCTCCTCACTTTGAATGCTGTGCCATAGCCTTTGTGTTGGTACATTGTAGTGTCCATTCTTCTGGGTCTTCTGTGTCTATACTTTGTGTGTCTGAGAGTTCAAGTATTGTGTGTCTTCACTGTCCATTCTTTTTGTGGCTGTGTGTCCAAGTCTTCTGAGGCTCTTCACTTTGAATACTGTGCCATAGCCTTTGTGTTGGCAGTGTCCATGTTTCTGGGTCTTCTGTGGCTATATCTTTTGTGTCTGGGAGTTCAAGTATTGTGTGTCTTCACTGTCCATTCTTTTTGTGGCTGTGTGTCCAAGTCTTCTGAGGCTGTCCACTTTGAATACTGTGCCATAGCCTTTGTGTTGGCAGTGTCCGTGTGTCTGGGTCTTCTGTGTCTATACTTTGTGTGTCTGGCAGTTAAAGTATTGTGTGTCTTCACTGTCCATTCTTTTTGTGGCTGTGTGTCCAAGTCTTCTGAGGCTCCTCACTTTGAATGCTGTGCCATAGCCTTTGTGTTGGTACATTGTAGTGTCCATTCTTCTGGGTCTTCTGTGTCTATACTTTTGTGTGTCTGGGAGTTCAAGTATTGTGTGTCTTCACTGTCCATTCTTTTTGTGGCTGTGTGTCCAAGTCTTCTGAGACTCTTCACTTTGAATACTGTGCCATAGCCTTTGTGTTGGTACATTGTAGTGTCCATGTTTCTGGGTCTTCTGTGTCTATACTTTGTGTGTCTGGGAGTTCAAGTATTGTGTGTCTTCACTGTCCATTCGTTTTGTGGCTGTGTGTCCAAGTCTTCTGAGGCTCTTCACTTTGAATATTGTGCAATAGCCTTTGTGTTGGCAGTGCCCATGTTTCTGGGTCTTCTGTGTCTATACTTTGTGTGTCTGTGAGTTCAAGTATTGTGTGTCTTCACTGTCCATTCTTTTTGTGGCTGTCTGCCCAAGTCTTCTGGGGCTCTTCACTTTGAATATTGTGCAATAGCCTTTGTGTTGGCAGTGTCCATGTTTCTGGGTCTTCTATGTCTATACCTTGTGTGTCTGGGAGTTCAAGTATTGTGTGTCTTCACTGTCCATTCTTTTTGTGGCTGTGTTTCCAAATCTTCTGAGGCTCTTCACTTTGAATACTGTGCAATAGCCTTTGTGTTGACAAGTGTCCATGTTTCTGGGTCTTCTGTGTCTATACTTTGTGTGTCTGGGAGTTCAAGTATTGTGTGTCTTCACTGTCCATTGTTTTTGTGGCTGTATGTCCAAGTCTTCAGAGGCTCTTCACTTTGAACACTGTGCCATAGCCTTTGTGTTGGCAGTGTCCGTGTGTCTGGGTCTTCTGTGTCTATACTTTGTGTGTCTGGGAGTTCAAGTATTGTGTGTCTTCACTGTCCATTCTTTTTGTGGCTGTGTGTCCAAGTCTTCTGAGGCTCTTCACTTTGAATACTGTACCATAGCCTTTGTGTTGGTACATTGTAGTGTCCATGTTTCTGGGTCTTCTGTGTCTATCCTTTGTGTGTCGGTGAGTTCAAGTATTGTGTGTCTTCACTGTCCATTCTTTTTGTGGCTGTGTGTCCAAGTCTTCTGAGGCTCTTCACTTTGAATACTGTGCCATAGCCTTTGTGTTGGTACATTGTAGTGTCCATGTTTCTGGGTCTTCTGTGTCTATACTTTGTGTGTCTGGGAGTTCAAGTATTGTGTGTCTTCACTGTCCATTCTTTTTGTGGCTGTGTGTCCAAGTCTTCTGAGGCTCTTCACTTTGAATATTGTGCAATAGCCTTTGTGTTGGCAGTGCCCATGTTTCTGGGTCTTCTGTGTCTATACTTTGTGTGTCTGTGAGTTCAAGTATTGTGTGTCTTCACTGTCCATTCTTTTTGTGGCTGTCTGCCCAAGTCTTCTGAGGCTCTTCACTTTGAATATTGTGCAGTAGCCTTTGTGTTGGCAGTATCCATGTTTCTGGGTCTTCTGTGTCTATACCTTGTGTGTCTGGGAGTTCAAGTACTGTGTGTCTTCACTGTCCATTCTTTTTGTGGCTGTGTTTCCAAATCTTCTGAGGCTCTTCACTTTGAATACTGTGCAATAGCCTTTGTGTTGACAAGTGTCCATGTTTCTGGGTCTTCTGTGTCTATACTTTGTGTGTCTGGGAGTTCAAGTATTGTGTGTCTTCACTGTCCATTGTTTTTGTGGCTGTGTGTCCAAGTCTTCAGAGGCTCTTCACTTTGAATACTGTGCCATAGCCTTTGTGTTGGCAGTGTCCGTGTGTCTGGGTCTTCTGTGTCTATACTTTGTGTGTCTGGGAGTTCAAGTATTGTGTGTCTTCACTGTCCATTCTTTTTGTGGCTGTGTGTCCAAGTCTTCTGAGGCTCTTCACTTTGAATATTGTGCCATAGTCTTTGTGTTGGTACATTGTAGTGTCCATGTTTCTGGGTTCTGTGTCTATACTTTGTGTGTCTGTGAGTTCAAGTATTGTGTGTCTTCACTGTCATTCCTTTTGTGGCTGTGTGTCCAAGTCTTGTGAGGCTCTTTACTTTGAATACTGTGCAATAGCACTTTTCTCTTCAAAAGTCTTCTAACTTGAGCACCAATCTACAATTTTATTTAACTGAATTTTGGCCCTGACTTGATGACAAGTGATAAAATACTTGCTTAACATGTGTCTTTTTCTTTTTTCAGCATTTTCGCAAACAATGTATGCATGGACCAAAATCCCTGGTGTGCCTGTAAAGTGGCCAGTAAAAGTGGTTGGATACAGCGGTGACAATATTATTGTTTACTGTAAATCAGACAATGCGGAGTAAGTGAGCTTGTTACTTTCTGTTAAATTCATAATAAGTGAACAGGATTTTCTTTAATTCATAATGTGTTTCTGGTCAGGGTACATATCATAATAATTTAATATCCCCAAAAAGTTGTATCTAAATATTTTGAAATGTGTATTAAGAGAAGATGCCAAGCTATGTATGTATTCTGGTTTGTGTATATTCTTCAGCTATTTGCCTTATACTCTGTTTGTACATATTCTAAAGAAGAGATGAAGCAGTCCTGGCACATGTATTTTCATAGGTTTAGAGTGAAAAATGCAGAAAAATGGGAGTCAGTGGACTATACACAGAAAGGCTTGGGTATGGTCTAAATTTTGTTGTGGTTGTTATTATTTCAATGTTTTTTACTCCAGGCATATGTTCATTTTCTATAATTCCAAAGTACATGTTCACTTTTGATATTGTCCTGGAAATATTGAGTTAGCCATGTGTATCATTTAAGAATAGCACAAATTTTGTGAAAACATTCAAATTTTAAAAACTGATGTCAATACGTGTACGTTTTACTAAATGGTCAGATTCCTCATTTGGATGCGGTGGTTATGAAAATGTTGAATGTACGTGTACAGATAATGTTTACAACCGCAGAGGGACCTATAGTGTCATTATTTTTTTTAGGTTCGAGTTAAACATCAGCTTTTGCCACAGTTCTGTTCAGCTGTTTACAATGGCACCTTAGTGGGGAGCACTGAATCTTTGTTTTACTGCTTTCATGACCATTTATGTTTTTCTTATCTGTTCTGCTTTTTAGTTTTGTTCTGCTTGTTTAGTTCATTTTGGAGTCCATGCTGATAAGTTATCTGTGATATTTAGGATGAATTCCTGATGTCTGACACAAATTCTCTTTTGTAAGATGACAAGAAGCAAAACTCTCACAAATACATGTACATCTTATAAGAAATATGCCTCGTAGTCCAGTTGCTAGCATCTTAAAATGTTTAGCTGATTACGTTTATTGATTTTTTTTAATTTTCAGAAATTTTGACAAAGAGGAAAATGCAACACAGCCTAAAATGTTTCAGGGAAGACCTAAAGTGGGTGAACGGTATGTTCCTGATGCTCCTGATAGATTTTTGGATTTGCTGAGCATTGCATTTTCCAAGAAAGTTATGATATTTGTTTCCAATTTGTAATGAAAGTTAAGGCTGTAAGAAAGCAGATAGTGGTATTACGCCAGTGTTAAAAAGATAGATTACTGCCTAAGGCCACGAAAAAAAAAAATTGTTTGTTTTCGGTAACCCGACTGACCCTAGCAATGTACGACCGACCCTAGATTCTTTTTTCATAATATTTGGTGTTTAGGGGGGAACTAACTTCAGTATACCTCTTTAAAATTCGCTTCTCCCCAATATAATGCTTTTTTCCAATGACGTAAACCATTACAATTAGTTACTGATTAAAGATTTTACATTATTATAGATACTGAAGATTTATTTTCGTACACAATAATGTGTTTGTCAACTTTGTATGGAAAAGGAACACTCCAGCCATATAAAAAATGCTGTTACTAATAAGTTTGATTTCCCCGTTTTAGAGGCACAACACATGTCACCCACATCTGTGTCCAACCCTCAGAAGCCTGCAACTCGGGACGAGTCTGTGTCCAACCTTCAGAAGCCTGCGACTCTGGACGGGTCTGTGTCCAACCCTCAGAAGCCTGCGACTCTGGACGGGTCTGTGTCCAACCTTCAGAACCCTGTGACTCTGGGCGGGTCTGTCTCCAACCCTCAGAAGCCTGCGATTCTGGACGGGTCTGTGTCCAACCTTCAGAACCCTGCGACTCTGGTCGGGTCTGTCTCCAACCCTCAGAACCCTGTGACTCTGGACGAATCTGTGTCCAACCTTCAAAACCTTGCGGCTCTGGACGGGTCTGTGTCCAATCTTCAGAAGCTTGCGACTCTGGATGGGTCTGTGTCCAAAACTCAGAAGCCTGCAACTCTGGACGGGTCTGTGTCCAAAACTCAGAAAAACCATTACAAAACAGAACGTTTCCATTTAGATCCGGATAAATTGCATCCTTCATGTGAAACATTTACTTTACCAATTTTACTGATTTGAAAATAAATGTGTTTTGCTTGAATGATTTTCTTTTAGTCTTTTCAGTGACAACTCTTTCACAGTGTCAGGACTTCGTGATTGACATCTTTTAGGTGAAGCAGTTCTGACCCTGACGAGAAGTTGCAAGGATGTATATTGAACATCAGTGGGGAGAAACAATGTTGGCACATTTTATCCGTACAAGCCTGATTCAATTGCATCCTGTCATTTGGGCCTTGCAGCTTTTCTCCCCCCCCCCCCCCAAAGAACATAATTGGGGAGCATTCAAATATTACGTACGCAATGGAGGGTGGGGTCCATAAAGTTTAAGTAGTATTTTTCAAAATGTATGCTAGATTAAATTTTGTATTTGGGGGGAGGGGGGGGGGGTAAAAAAAATGCAATTTCTTTTGTGTATGTAATACATGAATGGTCCCTTGGCGGAATCTGTGCCCTTCAGGTCACAATAATAATGATACGGCTGGGGTGCAGTCGGTTTTTGATGAGACATGATGTTGAATGGCAGCTTGTGGGTTATAAAAAATTCATTTAAGGGGGGGGGGACAGTTGAAGTAGTTACACTGTTTGGGGGGGTTCCCATATTTTGACCATACATACATGTACTTCATGGATGCTGCCGAACCACTGTATGTACATTGAAGACTCCATCCGTGGGAATAGTGCTGATGTTGAAATGTGGTATTGTGCAAGTATGGATGTCCAGATTGCACATTCGACTGGAATTTTGCAGTTGCACCTCGTGTACTTTCACGGACACAGAGAACCAGTTTGTATTAAAACCAAACATTTTGTGTTTAGACACACAATGGCAAAAAGTCCCTGTGGTATCTAAATCAAGCCACACAGTCACTTGAAAGTATGGACATTGAAGACAATACAGATACAGAAGACCCAGAAAACTTGACACATATTAAATTATAGCCACTGAAAGTATGGACAGTGAAGAATACAAACACAAAAGACCCGGAAAATTTGGACACACATCTACTGAAAGTATGGACAAGGAAGACTCACAATACGGACACATTAGACCCAGAAAACTTGGACACATAGCCACATAAGAGTATGGTCACTGAAAACACACAAAATTCTGGACATTAAGACACACAGTGGATGGACGTTAAACACCACAGTGACTCAATTGCAAGTAAATTTTCTTAAAGCCACACAGTGATAGTTTGGAAGGACACACAATGTTAAAGCCACACAACGTCTCATTCAACACACAAAATTCTGGACATTAAGACACACAGTGGATGGACGTTAAACACCACAGTGACTCAATTGCAAGTAAATTTTCTTAAAGCCACACAGTGATAGTTTAGAAGGACACACAATGTTAAAGCCACACAACGTCTCATCCAACACACAAAATTCTGGACATTAAGACACACAGTGGATGGACGTTAAACACCACAGTGACTCAATTGCAAGTAAATTTTCTTAAAGCCACACAGTGATAGTTTAGGACACACAATGTTAAAGCCACACAACATCTCATCCAACACACAAAATTCTGGACATTAAGACACACAGTGGATGGACGTTAAACAGCACAGTGACTCGATTGCAAGTAAATTTTTTAAAGCCACGCAGTGATAGTTTAGAAAGACACACAATGTTAAGGCCACACAACGTCTCATCCGCCAGTAGTTCCGTACGTCCGTCCGTAACATTTCGTTTCCGGAGCATAACTTCACAACCGCCAGTTGGATTCCTCTCAAATTTGGTATGCAGCTACCATACCATGAGACCTCGCTTGGGATTGCGTTTGGCGCATGTGCGTCTACAGGTGGCGCCACCTAGGGTCATTCCGTAACATTTCGTTTCCGGAGCATAACTTGACAACCGCTACTTGGAATCCTCTCAAATTTGGTATGTAGCTACCTTACCATGAGACCTCGCTTGGGATTGCGTTTGGCGCATGTGCGTCTACAGGTGGCGCCACCTATGGTCAAAAGTTTCTCCTGTCAGTCCGTAACATTTCGTTTCCGGAGCATAACTTGACAACCGCTACTTGGATTCCTTTCAAATTTGGTATGCAGCTGCCATACCATGAGACCTCGCTTGGGATTGCGTTTGGCGCATGTGCGTCTACAGGTGGCGCCACCTAGGGTCAAAAGTTTCTCAAGTCAGTTCGTAACATTTCGTTTCCGGAGCATAACTTGACAACCGCCAGTTGGATTCCTCTCAGATTTGGTATGCAGCTACCATACCATGAGACCGTGCTTGGGATTGTGTTTGGCGCATGTGCGTCTACAGGTGGCGCCACCTAGGGTCATTCCGTAACATTTCGTTTCCGGAGCATAATTTGACAACCGCTACTTGGATTCCTCTCAAATTTGGTATGTAGCTACCTTACCATGAGACCTCGCTTGGGATTGCGTTTGGCGCATGTGCGTCTACAGGTGGCGCCACCTATGGTAAAAAGTTTCTCATGTCAGTCCGTAACATTTCGTTTCCGGAGCATAACTTGACAACCGCTACTTGGATTCCTTTCAAATTTGGTATGCAGCTGCCATACCATGAGACCTCGCTTGGGATTGCGTTTGGCGCATGTGCGTCTACAGGTGGCGCCACCTAGGGTCAAAAGTTTCTCAAGTCAGTTCGTAACATTTCGTTTCCGGAGCATAACTTGACAACCGCTACTTGGATTCCTCTCAAATTTGGTATGTAGCTACCTTACCATGAGACCTCGCTTGGGATTGCTTTTGGCGCATGTGCATCTACAGGTGGCGCCACCTAGGGTCAAAACTTTTTCTTGTCGGTCCGTAACATTTCGTTTCCGGAGTATAACCTGACAACAGCTAATTGGATTCCTCTCAGATTTTGTATATAGCTACCTTACCATGAGACCTTGCTTGGGATTGCGTTTGGCGCATGTGCGTCTACAGGTGGCGCCACCTATGAGCAGAATTTTCTCAGTTGGTCCATAACATTCCATTTCTGGAGCATAACTTGACAACGGCTGATTAGATTCTTCTCAAATTTTGTATGTAGCTGCCATACCATGAGACCTAGCTCAGGATGTTGCATATGCGTCTACAGGTAGTAAGTTTAATATTTCACTTCCCATTTACTTCCTTTTCCTCTTCAATATGGTTATCCAGATGACAGTAATTCGCCTATCTGTTGCAACAGCCCATTTCAAGTCTACACGGTTCTAGTGGTAACAACAGTTAGGTAAAACACAATATGCCTGCATAACCCCATTCTCAACAATCATTATTAACATCAATTTTCTGAACAACTCATCTGAGTATCGTCACGACACATGCATAGACAATCCGTTAACCGCACTCCAACCGAGCGAGGTCTCCTTGTCAACTAGTTACATACATGTACTGTGCCGCCACTCATAACATGTATACTTATATTCCTCTACAAATACTCGTCAATTCCTATCAAATGTGCATCGGGGGGTATCTTGTAAGCATGATTTCCACTGCCACAATCCCATTCAGCTTACTCGTGAAACGTTAACCACCCCCATGTATCTATGCCCTTACGGGGGGTATCTTGTAAGCAGCCTTACTGATCATTTTGATCAAATGTGTGCATCCCTCAGACTATGCTCTAGTTTTGCATCTATCTCACCCATCACGTAACAGACCTCGACGAATGCCTCAAATTGATGCGTGACCCTTTAGGACCCATTTTGTTTGGTCCACCGTAGTCCCATTTGACTGCATGTCCAGCCCATTTTTCCGCAAATGAGATTTAAACTGGAAATAATTCGACAAATGATGACATATCTTTCTTTTTTCTAACAAAAATAAATTAACATTGCTATAAAATAGCAAAATTTTGTTTCTGAAAGATTTACTCACATTTCTGAAGGCCTAGGTTCCCTTTCAAGTATTTAAATGCGGTAGACATTTTATTTGAGCACTTACCATTCTAAAGAAATGCTAGATAATGCTGGGGGATTAACTTTCAAATTCCTCATACGTAACAGATTTCTTGATAAGCTCTCACAGACTGAGCTTCTCCATTTTAATGAACCTTTCGGTGACATTTATCAAGTGAACTGAAAATCATTTGAAATTGATCTATTTGTAAACATCATTTGAATACACATCAAAGAATTGAAACAAAGAGAGGAAGAAATGGGAATTTTTCTCCAGATTTTATTATGAATTCAAATTTCAGGAACAAATTCTGGGAATGCAATTGTTCAATATCTGTGATAGTTGATACCCACAGCTTATAGACTCTTAAGAGCGCAGAAAACGGCATGATTAAAAAATGCAGGCGTACTGTCCTGCAATTTATAATTAAAAACTGGTGAGGCTCTGAATTTGAGGAGTTCACAACACACATGCACTCTCTGAAATATTCAGGGAATAATCCTGAATAGATCATGGTTGCACATCCACAACTCAATTTCAGGGATTTTACCTGAATCGGGAACTTACTAATCAAGGTAATATTTTGCCTGAATTTCATTGAAAATCCTCTCATTCAGTGATCTTTTTCCTGAAATTCAGGTAATCGGCCATCAGCCCTGAATTTCAGCCGAAATCCCTGAAATTGAGTTGTGGATATACAACCTGACCAGTTCAGGACTTTTACCTGAATATTTCTGAGAGTGTAAAAAAGGCCATTACCCCCCCCCCCCCATTCATCATCACCACCACCAAAAAATAGATTGCATCAATTTTGGGTCTGTCAATTGAAATAAAATGATTGAACCATTAGAACGCTCATCGTAACTTTACATTTACTGATGTTATATGATTCTGATGTTGCTCCACAAACAATAGATCAACAAGGCAATAATTACTTCCAGTTATAGCGATATTAACATTTAATAATTCAACATTCACTTCCAATCCCTCCAACTACTGGTGAAGGACAGATATGCATATATACAGATTTGCAAGATGAATCGAAGCGTGAATATTCATACATATGGGTCAATTAAATTACTATAACAGTGTTATAAAATATGACCAGCTAAGACATAGTACACTGTGAATGGAAATTATGCTGCAAACTTTAAATAATTACATTTATTTATTTATTTTATTTGACACATATACCTTTGTTTGAAATTGAAGAATATTCGCTATAAACTGGACAAAATTCCTTAAACAATCCAGGAAATTTTTCAAAGTTTAATGGAATGTCGTTTAACATGTTTGTGAAAGTTTGAGGAAATTTCATTTCATTAAGAAATTTAAGGAATCCAAATCACTTTCCTAAAAACATTATGAATAATTTGTTTATTTCCTTCTGTGGATTCCTTCAATTTCTTAAGGCGTAGTCCATAACCAGGTTAACTATAGCATCTCAGGAATATCCTAAAACTCTCTTCTGCATGCATGAGGCATTCCTCATTATGGTATTGAGGCATTCCTCATTATGGTAATGAATTAAAAATTCCTGAGTTTTAATGCCCATGCACAAGATATGAAGAAATTTCATGGATTTATCAAGAAAACTATGTTTTGGGGAAATGCGTTCTAACACCTTGATTAAATATTCAATTATAGCAAAAAGAGTTTATCTTAATAAGCCAAATGTAAACTTGTGTACATATTTACAAATCTGTATGCAGGGAATTGTTAGGGTTAGCAAAATATTTTACATTTTTTTCAATTGGTTCTATAGCTTGGCTTTACATTGTGTATCCTTTGGGAACTCCAGTAAATGTTATCACTGGTTGAAAAAAGAAACTCCCTTTTCAATGAGCGCTGATCAGAATATTGAAATGATGATAAAACTTCCTTCAGATATAAATTCATTGCTCTGTACTGTCGGACAAATCAATCTGACTCAATATGTTTTGGTATAGACAAATTTGATTTCCAAACTTTTTGAGTCCATTAGACTCCAATATTTTGGGTAAAAATCGAAATTTGACTCCGAATTTCTCTGTTGAGTTAGATCGACTGCATCTTGCCGACAGTGTGGGTATATGCAAGTCATGTAAACCTGGTAGAACAGATCAAGGCACCAATCGCAGTTGATCTAGAAAGCATAACTTCGAAATGTAATTGAATGACAGGTTGCCACGGACAATCTCATCTGGCAATAATGAAGACAACCTTGTTAGGAGGATAGCGAATATCCGCAGACATTTTCACAACAAAGATGTAATTCAAGCCTACTAAGGAAGTTGTATTTATCTGGAGTCGAGGGTACCCTGTGGCTCACAGTTGCTGATCTCCACAGCGAAACACATACCCAAGTGAAATGGCTCAACATACTTTCTGGCCGGATACTGCAAAACCAAGGCGTCCGACAGATCTACAGATCTATACAAAGTTTATCTTTACGATCTACTTTACAGACTTGGAGAATCCAACCTCGGATCAAAAATCGATCCCATCAACTGTTGTTCCCCTACATGTGCAGACGATGTTGCTATTCTCGCAAATGACAAGATGCACCTGCAGACACTAATTTACATGGCTGGACATTACAGTGCGCTCCAACGATATGAAATTCAACCAACAAAAAGTGGATTACTCTCCAACACAAAAGGCCCTCACATATTTGAACTCAACAATCAAACGATACCAGCGCATGAGCCAGTTAAGCATTTGGGCATTTTACGAGACAATTCCATGACTTCAGCGAAATTAACCGTTGATCAGAACATCTCTAAAGCAAGAAGAGTTCTATATTCCATGATGGGTCCTGGCCTCCATGGCAAGAACGACTTTAATCCTGCCATAGCATGTCACATCCTGGATATATACTTCATCCCCGTCCTTCTACACGGCATGGATGTCACACCTCCAAATAATGTAGAAATGATGAAACTTGAAAACTTCTATAAGAAAACACTAAAGAAAGTTCTTTCACTTCCAACCCGTGTCGCGAATCCAGCTTCATACATCCTTGCTGCTGCAGTACCCCTGGAAGCAAAACTACATATTCTGTCTCTTCTTCGCAGTATCTGTGAAAATGACATCCTGAAAGGACATGGTTCAAACAGTTGGTTTGCCATGGTTCGGTGTCTGTTGTCCAAATGTCGTCTTCCATATATCCACGATCTTCTAGACAACCCTCCCAAAAAAACACAGATGGAAACAGACAACAGTCAAAGCTGTAACATCCTTCTGGACAGAAGACCTCTTATTTAAAGTGGAGCTCTACCCCTTTCTGAAATACCTCCAGCCTCAAGCAGATTGTCATCCAGTCATCTCATCCGTATCATCATCGACTTGTGATGTACGTCGCCTAGGAATTCGCCTGCGACTACTCACCGGTACCTATACCCTCCAAACAAACCGGGCGGTATTCACCCAATACAAAGTGGGCCCGACATGCAAACTATGTAAGACAGAACCTGAAGATCGTGTACACTTCCTTTTCTCCTGTCCAGTCTTGGCCGATATTCGACACCGATATCTGCCAATTCTTATTCATTCCGTCTGTTCAGAGTGCCAGCAAGCTGTACGCTCTGATATTCACACTACTCAGGATATTTGTGACTTCATTATTAACCAAAGTGTGCTCCTCCAAAAATGTGGTCTACAAAAGCATGAAGACTACATCAGCAAGTGCGAGAAGTACCTAAGAACTCTAACGTACTGCCTTCGTCATAGACGTAGTATCCTACTAAACTCCTGAACTAACTCTAAAATTAACTCTCATCGAAGGATTGTGGCGTCTCAGTGTGACAGCATGTCTCCATTTTATCATCTTTTTTTACTGAAATGAACTGTGACAATTTTAAATGTTTTGACTCGAAAGAGGTGCCTCTCTCAAAGGGGGAAACTACGAACTGAACTGAACTGAAGGCTGACATTGGGCAAGGTCATACCGCTATAAAGGAAGAAGGAAGCTCAATAGCAAGCTCATCTAATTCCCTGTCGCTTGTACGTTTAGATCTTGTAAAGAAGAGAATCAAGGGATTGAAAGGCAAGAATTAAAGCGCTATAACACTGGATATATATTCGTGGATTGATTGTTCGAGTGGACGAGCACTGGCAACCAAATGAAATAGCCGGACATAACCAGTTCTTCGTTGGTTTCGCGCCTCTCTTCACCTTAAGGTAGATAGCACCATAAGTAACTGAGACGACAATCACGGCCATGGAATGGGAAACAACAAACAAGCCTATACGGCATAACTCAAATCAGGACCACTCAGGCCTTCAAAGATAAAGGGAGCACATATGACGTATCTTCCATAGAAACGGTCAAGTTCTTTGGGAAACCAAACGTATCTATAGGCAATACAGCAAAAGATATGGCGAACAACGCCCTGTCTACCGATTGACATTTGGGAGGACTTCACGGTGACCACAATGAAGTGACAGGGAAACGGTCACGCCAAATAGGATATCCAAGTAAAAACCAGGATATTTGTAATATACGTCGGCAATAGCTAGCATGAGCATAACCACCCCCTCAGCCAGTCGGATATAAACAAATTCAAAACTACAAAAGACGACATGTGGCGCAGACCCGCGCGCACTCGCCACACAACCACCAGCAACTTGCCTGGATATGGATTGAATTTCTGTGGATGTATTTGGACAGGCGACTCCGCGGAATATTTTCGTCATCTTTGATTTTCAACATCGACAAGATCGCGGCCATGTCGCCTGGATATGAAAATATACGCTGAATTTTGAACGTAGCTTCATGTAACGAACCTAGTTTCGAAATAAAGTCCCTTACTCATTCTTGACTAATATATTGACCATCAAGCTCGAGTATCAAGTGTTCTATTTATTTATATATCGGCGATAAACCAAGCTCTTCCGGGTTTTCCCGACGTCTAGGTTTTATACCCACTGCCACAAAGAACGTTTGGCCGACCCAAATAAGAGCGAGGCCTTTGGTATTTTTGTCTGCAGTACCATGTGCCCACCTACAAACTAATCGAGTTAGTAAGGAAAATCTGACATGAACGAAGTATTAGAGTACAATGATTAGATAAAACAGGAAAAGCGCTGCCAGCAGACCAGAGGCGCGAATATTTTAGTCTGCATAATCGGGGGGACAATGAGAGTTTTGTCTCTTACTCACGTAGGGTCATCTGCGGGTTAAAGGATCGTAGTATGATCTAGGTTTTTGCAAATGCTCTTTGGTGACAAGGCTAAAATAAAGTGACTGCATCTGGCAATCAGGGAGACAAGCTTGTTAGGAGGATAGCGAATATCCGCAGACGTTTTCACAACAAAAATGGCTGACATTAGGCAAGGTCATCCCCTCACGAAGGCGGAAAAAAGCTCAATAGCCATGCTCATCTAATTCCATGTCGCATTTTGCGCTTTGATCTCGTAAAGAAGAGAATCAAGGGATTGAAAGCGGAGTTGAAAGGCAGGAAAAAGAGCGCTATCACACTGGATATTCGTGGATTGACTTCCAGGTTGAAGGTGACGAACAAGGCTGTGTATACCACTGGCAACCAAGTGAAGTAGTCGGACATAACCAGGATAGCGAGTTTTTTTGCCAGCGCCAGCTCGTACTTTTCATCTTTTTTGGTCGGTTTCGCGCCTCTCTTCACCTTAAGGTAGATGGCACCATAAGTAATTGAGACGACAATCACGGCCATGGAATGGGAAACAACAAACAAGCCTATGACATAACTCAAATCAGGACCACTCAGTCCCTCAAAGATGAAGGGAGCACATATGACGTATCTTCCGTAGAAACGGTCAAGTTCTTTGGGAAACCAAACGTATCTAGGCAATACAGCAAAAGATATAGTAAACAACCAAGAGAGGACAACAAGAGCTATCCAGGGCTTGGAGTTATCTTTGACTTTTCCGAACGGTCTAAACACTTTCAACGCCCTGTCTACCGATATCAAGACGATCATCATCATTGACATTTGGGAGGACACCACCGTGATGACACCAATGAAGTGACAGGGGAAGAGGTCACGCCAGATATGATCTTGGAGGTAAAAGCCGTCTCCTTCGTAATATACGTCAGCAATGCCGAGCATGAGCATAGCCACTCCCATCAGCCAGTCGGATAGACATAAATTCAAAACTACAAAAGATGGCATGTGGCGCAGACCCGCGCGCACTCGCCACACAATAACCACAATGTTGCCAACGAAAGCCACAACACCTATGACCCAAACGCACCCTTTGTCGTAGCGACTATCCAGGAATTCCCGACAGTTGGAGTAAAGGTCAGTCTTTGGAAAACATTCTGAAACGTTGTCCGAATGAACGTAACAGCAGAAACGATAGGAGTCCGTCCAAAGATTACCAGCTTTCAGTGAGTCCAATGAGTCAGATTCCAATGTCAGGTACAAATTGTTAGAAATATTGAGATGGTCTAATCTCTCAAAGAAAAGTGATCCAGGCTCGATAGTCTTAATGCCATTTCCAGTCAAATCTAGCAACTTTAACCCCTTCAGCCCCGCAAAGAAATCTACCTGAATAATTTCAATCCCAAGGTTGCTCATGTTCAGTTCTCGGAGGTTCCTTAAGTTTACGAAAAGGCCGAAATGTAATTTACCAATGGGGTTTGACTGGATGTCCAAGGCCACCAATCGTTCCATATCGAGGAAAGTTGAATTGTCCAAGTTCGTTATCTTGTTTCCAGCTACCCTTAGACGCTTTAGGCTGGGATAGCCCCTAAACTGACCCCCCTCCATGTTAGTAATGAGATTGTTTGATACATCCAATGCGACTAAGTACCTGTAATACAGATCTTCCGACAATTCTTTCAAGGCGTTATTGCGCATGACCAGTGCTCGAGTGTTATTGGGCAGCTCAGGTATGAAGGATAACTTCTTCCCGCTGCAATCTACGTAGTAACCATCACATTTACACTCCTCCGGACAGCTTTCCTCGTCTCTATGGAACTCACAGAATCGTTCATCATCAACGGACCTTGGGCAGTCTATCTTACCATCGCACACCTCGTCCTGCGTTACACATATAAACCGGTCACCGATCTTGTATGCGTCGCAAATCGTACAGTCACAAACCTTGCCGTTCTTGAAACACAACTTTTCTTTGCATTGGAAAAGACCAGGGCATGTGTAATTGTCGCAGTCCACTTCGTCTGCCAGGTCGGGGCAGTCGTTGGAGCCATCACAAACACGGCGATGTGGAATACAGTATGCATTCGGGCATTTGAACATGTTGGAACAAGTGTGATTGTGGCAGTCCCTCAGGTGTTCGCCATTTCTACAGTACATCAAATGGAACTGATAATCTACATCGTACACACAGACCTTGTCTGAAGGATAGCTATGTTCATGCTGCGGATTGCATCTCATTTTGTTCTCCGGTGTGATATGGGGTCCGTCAGGTGTATCCATCACATCAGCCTTCTCATCAGCTTGTTCCAGACCGACACAATCTGCCACCATGTCCCGTTTTTTCCATCCTGGAATACAATCCCCAGAAGGACACCTGAAATTGGTACAATTCACAACCTCCGGACAACAATTCTTGCCCTCCGGACATTTGGCCTCGTCTCTCCCGTCAGGGCAGTCAACGATACCGTTACATAGTTTGAGGCCCGGGAGGCAGAAGCCTGTAGAACAACGTTTTGAATCAGCAGAACAGTTTACGCTTTCGCACCCTCTTTCGTCACTATTATCACCACAATTATCTCTGTAGTCACAAGACAAAGAAATGTGAATTCTACGTTGTTTGCGTCCTCTGCGCTTGTCACAGTGAAATATGTTATCCCTATAGGAGCATCCTTCTTCATCTTCTCCATCTGGGCAGTCCTTTTGCACGTCGCACCGGGAATCTGGATTGAGGCACGTTCCATCAATAGAACATCGGAACTGATATTTCCGACAATCACGGGGTGCATTTGTTGATTTATTTGTTGAAATAGTTTCTTCGTCTATCTTTTTGCAGATATACGAAGCCGGGGCGAAACCAGTGAAGCATGGAATTTTGCGCCAATTTAAGGAATAATGGGAGTTTCCTACCACCATAGCAACGCAGGCTTGGTCTATGTCAGCTGTGGGCTGTATGATATCAACTATATGGTAAGGAACTGGCTCTGAAACCACTATGTTGTTAAGATAGTCGAATGGGTGATGCCAGTCCGTTGTAGTCGGTGGTGCTCCGTCTATCCATCTGTAAGGATTCCTGACCTGATAATAGAAACCAAGTGATAATATTGGTATCGGGCATGATAACAGAAACCAAGTGATGATATTGTTATTGTACAAGATAACAGAAACCAAGTGATAATATTGGTATTGGACCTGATAACAGAAACTAAGTGATAATAATGGTATTTAACATAATAACAGAACCAAGTGATAATATTGGTATCGGACATGATAACAGAAACTAAGTGATAATATTGGTATTTGACATAATAACAGAACCAAGTTATAATATTGGTATCGAACCTGATAACAGAAACAAAATGATAATATTGTATTGGACATGGTAACAGGAACCGAGTTAGAATATTGGTATCGGATATGATAAGAGCACCATGTGATAATATTGGTATCACACATGATAACAGAACCAATTGATGATATTCGTATTGGACCGGAAAATAGAAACCAAGTGATAATATTGGTATCGGACCTGATAATAGAAACCAATTGATAATATTGGTATCGGACACGATAAGAGAAACCAAGTGATAAAATTGGTATCGGATATAACAGAACAAAGTGATGATATTGGTATCGGACATGATATCAGGAACCTAGTGATAATATTGGTATCAAACATGATAACTGAACCAAGTGATGATATTTGTATCGGACATGATAAGAGAAACCAAGTGATAATATTGGTATCGGACATAACAGAAAACAAGATATAATATTGGCATCGGACATGATAAAAGGAACCAAGTGATGATATTGGTATCGGACATAACAGAAAACAAGATATAATATTGGTATCGGGCATGATAAAAGGACCCAAGTGATGATATTGGTATCGGACATAACAGAAAACAAGATATAATATTGAAAACTGTTGACCGCTTCTCTCTTGCAGGAAACAAGCCTATGTTTATGTATACCATGATTGTCTTTTTGAATTTGGTGCTAATACTGTTATGTGGAAAATGGAATAGGTCTTTGGATTATGGACGCGGATATTCTCTAATGGACGACGGCTGGATTATGAATGACGGACTAGACGCTTGTAATTGGTATCGGGCATGATAAAAGGAACCAAGTGATGATATTGGTATCGGACATGATAACAGAAAACAAGATATATTGGTATCGGGCATGATAAAAGGAACCAAGTGATAATATTGGTATTGGACATGACAACAGAAAACAAGATATAATATTGGTATCGGGCATGATGAAGGAACCAAGTGATGATATTGGTGTCGGACAAGATAACAGATATCGGACATGATAAGAGAAACCAAGTGATGATATTGGTATCGGACATGATAGTAGAAACCAAGATATAATATTGGTATCGGCCATGATAAAAGGAACCAAGTGATAATATTGGAATCGGACACACAAGATTCCCCTCAGAGCTACATTCACGTAGTCCTCAGTTTCGTTTAAAACAAGGCTGCAAAGTATATTTTCATTAATGTACGCCGCAGATTGTGTAAAACAAACTACCTTAAACTTTATTTCTATCGCTACTGTATTATTTCTTTTCAAACATATCATCATTGGTTCTATGATTTCGACAAGAGTTCGTAACTGACAGCACTTATGGTCGCATTTACCCAGGGAAGATACGCATGCGCTTTGAGTAAAATGTCTGCAAAACTCGCCATGCTACAGTCTTATTTATATAATGGTCCTACTTCGTCATGTAGATTGAAATTGAAAATGACTCACCTGGTTCACGCCTTTGAGACCGAGGAAGGTGACGTTTGGGTCCCCATACTTCCGTAAGTCGTCTCGCCATTCTGTAGCTAGGATTCGTTTGATGAAGTTCAGTTCATCTTCCGATCGCACGGACAAGAGAGTTTCCTGGTTGGCTTCACAAGTTTTGTTTGCTTCTATCCAGGTGACATTAGATGGATCTGTGACGAGACGATAACGCACGCCATTGTGATAACACATGTCCATCTTACAAGTACTGTCACTGATTTTGATTTTAGTACGGTTCGGAGTCAAGAAGACCAGCACGTTCATTTGGGATTTCGAAACAGCTTTTACGTGAAGATAGGGCGAGTCCAATGTCCGGTAGTATCTCGGATGTTTCCCCTCGGTGAATGTGGTTACCATGCTCAAGTCTTCTGGTATGTTTAGATCGACTGAACCCTTCTGACCCTCCTGTATGGATAGCTGAACCGATTCGTCCGGGTCGGAGAGATGTTGAATATGTACTCCCCACTCACCCGGCGTATCTGCCCTCACGTACCAGCTGCATTGATTGGGATGGCGTTCGTCTGCGATCAGCGCCACCTTGACATTGGTGAAATCGGAGAAGGAATAGTTCTGGTTGCATTGAAGGTCGTGCACTCGTCCACTCCATTCCACGCCTAGTAACATTTTCATAAGCTGAGGATTCGTACAGTTTGCTACGTTTACCGCGGTTGGAAACTGTACGTCATCGCTACAGTTAGCTTCCGGTAGATCGTCGTCGCCATGTTGAAAATACAAGTACGGAATAGAGTTGTGCCCCTTGACTGTCGTGATGGTAGCTGAAGTGTTGGTGCAGAGTTTTGACCACGACCGTTCACAATATGGTTCTGGTAACTTGACTGGGCGTGTCGCGCGATCACTCAGAGAGAACGTGAGACACTTGTCCTGTCCGGGAATGATGAGCTCTTTCGTCATGGTCACGTCTCCTCTGTAGTCGAGAATATTCGGGCCGAGAGTTTTCTGATCGAGGCTGGTGCAGAGTGATGACGACAACACGAATGAGATAACAGGGCCATAACTATCACCTTTCCGATGATAATCTCCATAATAATATGCTACAATGTGAATAGTGTCAGTCTTGCTGACAAAATTGTTCAGCACGAAGTCAACATTTCCTTTGAACATCTCACAGAATGGACCGTGTTGGTTTTCACTCGAGATGGTGCCGTCATAGATGACGATACCAAAAATCCGACAATCATCGACGTTTGCTCGGACAAAGACCTTCCGTATGGATGAAATCAAGATGGTCGCGTTGTCACTCTTGAACTTCTCGTGAGTGCAGCAGTTTTTTGGACTAATATTGTACTCAAACCGTCCAAAGTATCCAGGTTTAGATGGGTTCACCTTGGACGGTACGATTCTGTAAGTTACCTTGGGACACGATTCACTGAAGCTCTTACACAGTAAGGATAGGTAGAACCCAGTCGAAACACCTTGTTGCCCTTGAATTTCTAGTTTCCGTTTCGGGTCAGTTGAAGGACTGTCGAAGGCATCTACACAGGTATCGGATGAGGACTCGATCTGATACTGAATGATAAGGCCAGGAAGTGTTTGTATAGTCCAGATCATAGAATCGATCATGTATCCGGGGTCAGGCCAATGATAAGGAATGTCTCCGCCGAGTGACGTCATGTTGTAAACCTCCTCTTGTGTTACCGATGTAATATTGGCTTGCCGAGTCTGGTCTATAGGTCGAGAAATCACCTCGAAGTATCCAGGATTGATGGCAAGTTCACTATGGAATTCGATCTTCACCATTCTGGCGTTGGTCTTGTAAGTTAACGTCTCTTCTCTATGCCCGCAATATCGCCCCAGCAAAGATGTATTACCATATTTGTTCTGTGTCAGATTTCTCTCAACCCAATAGTCGGCTTCATCGTTTCGTAGCATTAATTCCCATAAAGTGATGTTATCTGTACCAGTGCCGGAACTATCGTGTGGTATGCTGATCTCGAGGAAGTTATGGGTACACTGATCACCGGACATCTCGAGGAGAAGGTTCACTTTCACAGACAACTCGTAAGAGATACCTGTCTCCATGCTCCACTCACAGTCTGCGATATTGGGGTATCTGGACATCTCGCTCTTCTTCTGAAATCCGACTAAACGGGACGATATTTCATCGGTCTTTCCGTCCACGTGACGCATCAACTGGCAAGCTCTCGTTTGATTTGGTGGGTGGGTGGTGTAATTCATATGGAAGCCCTTGGCAGTTATAGTTGTGTCGGTGAAGAAGAAGACCAGTATTTCGAACACAGGGTCTCCGATGCTGATCGGTTTCTCCAACTTTCCGCAAAACTTTTTATCAACAAGATTGCGTTCGTTTCTTGTCCTCCCTTTGTAGACGGCCACGTAATCACCTTTACATAATGGACCTGTATATTCTACCAGGAATGTTTCTGGCTCAAGTTGAACAGAGACCAAGTCAGGGAAGATAATAACCCAACTGGCCGGCGAATTGTTCGAATAATTGGAATTCGGGAAATTCTCAGACTTGAATGTGCCTGTTTCGCCTTTCAAGATCTTGGCCGGTTTGCCGTAACATGTACCAGAGCAGAGGTAGATCACAGCAAGGAGGACCAGACACCAATCAACGAATGCTCTGTACAGGAATAGTCTTGAAAGAAAAAAAATAAACAAGATTGATTAAAATAAAAATTATGAGTATTATAAGGGTTAGATATGCAGTAGCCAGGCGTCGTCCAATCGTATCACAAGGCACAACTATCCTCACAATCCAAGGAGGCATACAATCAAATTATAAGCAAATTTCTTGCAAGAGCGGTCAACAATTTTCAATGATGCTAACTAGACCTGCTAAAGTTAATAACAGTCCACATTGGTGAGGTTTTGCAAGACGGTATGTGAATAGAGTGATCAACATTGTAATGGACTCTGTAATATCCCATGTACCAAATCCACTATAGAAAGAAACAATGGGAATTAATTTTCTTCGTGAACCCGTTCAGGTTTTCATAAGTTGAGAAACAAATTTAACTTGGTCCCAGGTGGTGCCACCTATAGGCCGATCGGCATGAAACATAATCCCAAGCGCAATTTTGAGGTAAGGTAAGTAGTATATAAACCGCAAATTGGAGCCCATTCTCCCGCAGATCGCCGCCAGGGGGCGCCACCTGTCTCGTGACGTCACATGACCGGTGATGTCACGAGATAGGTGGCGGCGATCTGCGGAAAAATGGGCTCATATTTGCGGTTTTACAATAGCGGATATTAATAATGGTGCAACAAAAAAGGTACTGGTGGCGCCCCCTGTCAGAAGTAGGTCAATGAGGGTCCACATCCCCTTTTACAAAGCGGATCTTAATAACGGTGCACAGGGGTAACTTCCGGGTCACCTGACAACTCGGAGTTATCTCCCCCTAGTCCCAGTTTTTGCCACCAGAGGTAACGAGGTACCTGGGCCATAAATACGAGGGTCAGTCATCAAGGTCAATACGAGCCAATTAGCCCTTTTCAAATGGTTAACTGTTAACTCTGCATAAATTTTCTTTTTTGCTTTGTGTAGAACAAACAGAACTCCACAAAACGACTGCCATTTCCCCGTGATATCGATAATATATCACGTTTGAAATAACTTTTTAATTCTCTCCACATAAAACTCCAGTACAGTGGTTTCATGTACCGGAAATCAATTACATAGGGAGACCTCCTAATGTTTTCGTGTTGTCTAGCACAAAGGTCAACAATGCCGTGTACGGTCATGGAGGTGTGTGCGGTTTATCATTCGGCGATTTCACTGGGTATGGGATATAAGCGACACTCACACTGACCGCCTGTTATTATTATACTGTATTCGGCATTAATGACCTTTGTGCCAGTGAGCAGAATACTTTATGACGTCTCCCTATATGTAATTGAGGCTCGGTACATGAAACCACTGCACTGGAGTTTTATATGGAGATAAGTTATTTCAAACGTGATATATTATCGATATCACGGGCAAAATGACAGTCGTTTTGTAGAGTTCTGTTTGTTCTACACAATGCAAAAAAAATTGATGCAGAGTTAACTGCTGATTATTGACAAGCTCCAAAGTAGACGACTAATTAAAATAGACAGACTACTGTAAGGAGGACTGTTTCGTTTGAACTAATACTCCGCTTCGCCCTAAACTCGGTATGCAGATTCTTCAGCTTGAACCGAGATGTGAGACATTGAATCTGTGAATTGTATAATAACAATATACCGGTAATCAAAGTTTTATATGCTAATTATCCTGTATGTGTTTAGGGCTGCATTTTTGGAGAAATTGCTGCTATCGCTACCAAACCTGGAATACGTGGTTTCGAGCGCTGTCCGATGGCCGACGTTGTTGTAATTGTCGCATTAACCATTTAAGTTCCTTATAAAAAGCACTTGCTTATCGTTTGCTATATGGGTAACCATATTTCTGAAACTCTTGGTAATCAAGTGATAAAAGTGATATCCAATATCCTTTACACACAATTTTAATACATGTAAGAATCAGAATCCTATGTAGATTGGAAAAAAAAATATGTGATTATTGGTCTAATTAATTCTAGTTTACTGCGTGACATCATCATAGCTCATTTGCATTGCAAATTTGTACCAGACCCAAAATTCTTTGAAATACATTAGCTCACCAGTCAGTAGGAATATTTTCATGAAATAACTTTTAAAATTTTCAGAAAAACATATGGCAACGTTAACAACATATCTCTACCCCATTTTCCAATTGGGTTCCCCTTTAACTGATTAGCCCGAATGTCCTCCCCAAATATATTGTACTAGACCGGTTTTCTTGATATTATATCCAATTTGTCCTGAACTCGAGGTTCATGTTGAATCGTTGTATTTCGCGTACCGTATATTAATTAGGGATTAGTCAACTGATTAACCTCTTATTAGGATGTTTTCTTCTGTGTTAAGGGCTGTTTCTTTGAAGAAATTACCAAAATGCGTGTTTTCGTGACATCTCCGGGAATGACCGGGAATCTCCATGCGCAGGGATCAAGGGTCACATCCAGTCACGTGACGATCGGCAAGAGTTATCTGCCCCTGAATGTGACCAAAGATGCCCTTCGGGCAGATGTGGGTTGATGTTTTGGGGTCGACGTGGACTATCGGTGGCCCTAATGGGCCGTGTGGGGTGTCATATTAAAACACTCACGGGGGAGAGTCCGTGGATTGGTTTGTAGTGTAAATGCTGTCAATCTGCGTAGTAGAAGGGTATTTGAATTCACGTTTGGGTATAGATGGACCATCGTAGTCCGAATGGGCCGTGTGGGTGCCATATTGAAGCACTCGAGCGGGAGTGGTGTGTAGTGGTAATACCATCAATCTGTGCATGTACAGTGGAAAATGACATTTGAATGACGTTTTGGGGCCGAGATGGACCATCCGTGGTCCGAATGCATCGCGTGGGGGGTCATATTAAATCACTCGTCGGGGAGAGTCCGACTGGATGGGTGTGTAGTGACAATGCCGCCAATCTGCGCATGGACAGTTGGAACAGAGCATTTGAATGGACGTTTTGGAGTAGGGATGGACATTCCATGGTCCGAATGTGTCGCGTGGTGTGTCAAATTAAAACACTCGTGGGGTAGAGGTCGACTGGGGGTGATATGTGCATGCACACTAGTGTAGTAGTAGAGAAAGGGCAGTTTCAGAGGTGCTGACCATGCCCAGGCACTTCAAGGTTTTTTGCATAGCAGAACATGCAGCGAGAGAAGGGGAATCCCCCGCAACGCCTTAACGCCTATCTTTACGCCTTAACGGTCTATCTTGACGCCTATCCCAAAGCCTTGACGCAATGATGCAGAGAGATGAGAGAAGTAAAGATCAACACGTTCACAAGTTTTCATATAGTTATTCGCCCCAATGTTACATTACACCCAAGCTGGGGGAGCCGCGATTGGTATGTTTACAGTCCAAGTATCGTGTATATCAGACGCTGCTTTTTTTGCAATCAGAAGCCGCCATTTGAGAAATTTCAATCTTCGGCCATGGTCGCTCTTGTCCGTTTGTCCCAAGCGTCGTCGGGCAGTCCAGGGTACTGTTACGGCAACATTTCCTGGAACAGCTGTTTGTCCGAGAATGTCGACTATGCACGTCTCTTGGATACTCTTGTTTATTATGAATGCAAATGTGTTTTGTCAAGTATGGTGCATATCAGACGCTGCTTTTGTCCAGTCAGAAGCCGTCATTTGAGAATTGTCACTCTTTGGCCATGGTTGCTCTTTTCTGTTAGACGTATTCTCGGATGCTCTTGTTCAATCACAAGGCGCCATTTGCTGGTGTGTCCATCTTCGGCCACGGTCGCTCTTCTTAAGCGTCCTCTGGCAGTCCAGGATACTGGAGCTTCGAGCTTAGCTTCCTCATTGGTAGGCAGAGAAGGGAGATGGAAGGGTTCCTCGAAGCTGGGATCAATCTCCGTTGGTTCTTCAACTCGTGGGGGGGGGGGAGGGGGGAATGAACGACCTCCACTGGTTCTTCAATTCGAAGATGCATCTCCATGGGATCTGAAATATCCGGTATCGCGATTGACAAGCGTGATCCGTGGTTGAGACTTTGGTGACGTTTGGCAAGCGTGATCCGTGGTTGACACTTTGCTGATGTTTCAATTGACTGGGATGATTACAGACTATATCACAATCTGCACATGTGTGGGTACTTCATGGCATGCACGTGTTGAGGTCTACCTGAATCATCCGTCATCCAAATGGTTCGTAAGGGGACCTATTTAAGCTCTGGTGGAGTAAATTGTAGCGATATGGAAGAGGGGAGAAAAATTCCGACTGGCGTAGTTTATAGTGAAAGCCATGTCATTCCGTGCATGCTCAGTCGGGTACGTAGTATTAGAGCATTTGAGGTGGGAGTTTTTGGGGTATATGTGTGGTCAAATTTGCTCTTAAGGAAACTATGGGGGGTGGGTACCTGTTTGTTCTGTCCCACGCTGTAAAATACAGTGAGAGGGGTCTCTGAGCCATTGTTTGCCTTTCGCTGTAAAGTTATCGTGAGCATATATGTACGCAGTTTGCAGGCAGGCCGCCGATGGACGTTTTGGAGTGTAGCTGAGCCATTCTTGGTCCAAATGGGTGGTGTGGGGTGTCATTCTTCTTGGGTAGAGTCAGACTGGTGTGGTTTTTAGTGGAAGTCTCGTCAATATGCGCATGGGCAAACGTTAGAAAACCGTAGAAAAAGGCATTCGAGGTAGCCGTTTTGAGGGTATAGCTCATCCAAATTGGCCGTGTATTGAAGGTATCCTATTGAAGGCCTTGCCGGGTAGAGTTCGATGCGCAGTCAGAAAAGTGTGGAAAAAAGATATTTGATTGTTCGTTCTCGGGCACTGTGGCGAGAGGAATTATCGAGATTTTGGTCAGTCTGGAAATATCGGTTAAAATTTGGCAGGTAAAATGACTTTTTATTGCATAAAGAGGCCAGATCGGAAGTAGGTAATGTATGATATATACGTTTTGACCATTTCTCGATCTGTTAAAAGAGAAGTTTATTCGATTTTTGGAGACGAGGGGATATGAAAAAAAAGTTGTTTTTTGTGTGGTGAGGCGACGGCTCCGACTTGATTGTCCTCCCTTCCCCATTTAGTCCCTACCTCAACACCCCCCCCCCTCCCCCGGTAATCAACCTGATTGACCAGTTAACAACGGTAACGAGCCCCTGTCGTGTCGGATCTGGCAGTTGTCCCCTTTTATTAATTTATATGAACTTTATTGCAGTAGGCCTACCGGCCTATGAGCATACATGTAGAATCAATACAAACATTTGATGGCGGCTCTGGGGCATCCCACAACCATGATAAATACATTATATTACGGCGTTGGCGGAAGAAAGTACGCCAGGTTGTCATATTACGTCTACCAATGCATCTCTCAGATTAAAAGCTTTATCAACAAACAATGCAAGCTTTCTATTAATATACACACATTCAGAGCTAAGTAATCTAATAAACTTATCCCTCGTAGGATTATTCCAATAGTATTTATCCATGTACTTTTCACGATAATCTGCATACCTACTGCAAATCAAAACAAAGTAATATTCATCTTCGATGACTTTACACAGTGTACATTTACGTTCTTCCAAAGGAGTTTTAACTGGTTTTCTCCATCTACCAACTTCAATATGCAATCTGTGTGAGGAGGTTCTCAAGTTTGTTACGGCCGTTCTAAGCTTCCATACGCATATAAGTAGTAGTCATTGAGCAAGATAGCGTTATTTTTCCCCGGATGTAGAGGTCATTTGTGGCGGTCACGTGGCGGGAGGAGAGGTCAACTGGGTCGGCCATGTTGTAAACCAAGATGGCGTCGTGGTTCGGGACTGTTCGTGCATGTTCGTGCATGTTCGGGCGTGTTCGGGTTGTCGGCCATGTTGTAAAGCAAGATGGTGGTTGTCTTCCATGTTGTAAAGCAAGATGGCGGGTGTCGGCCATGTTGTAAAGCAAGATGGCGGCGTGGTTCGGGCATGTTCGGGCATGTTCGGGCAAAAAAAAAGTTCCGGCAAAAAAAAAATAAAAAAAAATGTATTCATGCGCGGTGATGCGGTTTGGCCGTGGTTTTGGCGGTGATTCGGTCTCGGGAAAAAGCTTCCGCGGAGAAAAAGTAGTCCCTAGATAAAATGGTCCGATGGGGTCGAGTGAGGTATCAAAGTGAAGGTTAGGTGAAGGAGCATCTAATGGGCTGGGTGTGGGGTTGAAATATCGTCATTCTGCGCATGCGCGGCGGCCGAAGGGTATGAAAATAGCCTTTTTGGAGCTAGGGGAGCCCCTAAGGGTCCGATGGGGTCGAGTGAGGTATCAAATTGAAGGTTAGGTGAAGGGGCATCTGATGGGCTGGGCGCGGGGTTGAACTATCGGCATTCTGCGCATGCGCGGAGGCCAAAGGGTATGAAAATAGCCTTTTTGGAGCTAGGAGATTGACTACTGGTCCAGTGGGGTCGAGTGAGGTATCGATGTGAAGCATTCGTGAAGGGGCATCTGATGGGCTGGGTGTGGGGTTGAAATATCGGCATTCTGCGCATGCGCGGTGGCCCAAGGGTATGGAAATAGCGGTTTTGGAGCTAGGGGAGTCCCTAATGGGCCAATGGAGTCGTATGAGGTATCAAAGTGAAGCATTCGTGAAGGGGCATCTGATGGACTGGGCGTGGGGTTGAACTATCGGCATTCTGCGCATGCGTGGTGACCCAAGGGTATGGAAATAGACGTTTTGGAGCTAGGGGAGCCCCTAATGGTCCAATGGGGTCGAGTGATGTATCAAAGTGAAGCATTCGTGAAGGGGCATCTGATGGGCTGGATATGGGGCTGAACTATCGGCATTCTGCGCATGCGCGGTGGCCCAAGGGTATGAAAATAGCCGTGTTGGGAGCTAGGGGAGCCCCTAATGGACCAATGGGGTCGAGTGAGGTATCAAAGTGAAGCTTATGTGAAGGGGCATCTGATGGGCTGGGTGTGGGGTTGAACTATCGGCATTCTGCGCATGCGCGGTGGCCCAAGTGTATGAAAATAGCCGTGTTGGGATGTAGGGGAGCCCCTAATGCACCAATGGGGTCGAGTGAGGTATCTAAGTGAAGCATTCGTGAAGGGGCATCTGATGGGTTGGGTGTGCGGTAGGAATATCATTCTGCGCATGCGCAGATGCAATACGGAGGTCTCGTCCAATCAGAAGCGAGTATTTCAAATCCGTCCCAGAGCTCTCGTCCAATCAGAAGCGAGTATTTTGACCCGGTGCATTATGGGACATATCCAAGATGGCGGCACGTATGTTCAAGATGGCGGCACATCCGGTGTCGAAAACTGGCCATTTTGTCGGATGTGGTCACTTAGTGTCGAAAACTGGACCCTGTATGACGTCACTTCCGGGTTTTTTACTAAAAACTACCTCCAAACATAGAAGAGTTCCACATGTTTCCCCTTACACGTCCGTATGGTCAACCGCCGGCACCTTTTCCCGCCCCGCCCCGCCCCGCAGCGCGCGCGCGCGGGTTCTCCGGCAGTGTGCGCGCGCGCGGGGGACAAAAGGTCACATCCAAGTGACAATGTTGCGGCATCGATATAGTCAGAGCTTGAGCACAAAAAAGGGGATTCTAGATGAACCTGGGAAAGATGGGCAGTTCCATTTGGACCAATCAGCTGTCGAGAAAAAAGAGCCAATCAGCGGTCGAGAAAAAGAACCAATCAGCGGCCGAACAATCAGCCAATCGAATTGGGATACTCACGGTGTGCTTTCGCTGACGTCCGCGCCTACATCCGGGTTCTTCTCAACATCCGGGTATTGTTTTCTGGACATGGATGGGTTAGCTTTGGCTCCATTCTAGGCCACTGGTTGGCTAATACGGTGTTCAAAGCCACTTTCATGCATTATGTTCATAGAACTTATAGTCATAAACTTAATCTATACGTGTTGGATGAGTCTCTTCACTCACCGTATACACGTACCTCAATGAAATGCCCGCTCCAAACCTAGACCAAAAACACGTACTTGGTCTGTGGGCTGATTTCATTGGCTCTCTCTATTTTACTATAGTACTCTTGCATTCTAACCTTGATGGGTTACATTGTGGCCCCATCCTACACCACTGATTTCAGTTTGATTGAATCTCCACATTGGGCGTTGATGCATTATGAATAATTACAAGCGTCTAGTCCGTCATTCATAATCCAGCCGTCGTCCATTAGAGAATATCCGCGTCCATAATCCAAAGACCTATTCCATTTCCATATAACAGTATTAGCACCAAATTCAAAAAGACAAAAGTATACATAAACATAGGCTTGTTTCCGCAAGAGAGAAGCGGTCAACAATTTTCAATGATGCCGGCAAGACATCATGATGTTCCAAAATATCAAATCCGTATCGCTGATCAGTATTCT